>MRSW03000363.1:0-21410 GCA_001923025.3 Taenia multiceps | reverse complement strand
CTGACAGGTTGTCAAGCCTTGTCACGCGCTTACTCACTGAACTGACTTGACAGTGACACAATGCACCACATGTCAGAGTGTCACTCACTTGTCTACCTGTCAAGCTGTCACCTGTCAAGCTGACAGGTTGTCAAGCCTTGTCACGCCTCACTGACTGACTTGACAGGTGACAACAATGCACCACATGTCAAGTGTCACTCACTTGTCTACCTGCAAGCTGTCACCTGTCAAGCTGACAGGTTGTCAAGCCTTGTCACGCCTCACCTGACTGACTTGACAGGTGACAACAATGCCCACATGTCAGAGTGTCACTCACTTGTCTACCTGTCAAGCTGTCACCTGTCAAGCTGACGGTTGTCAAGCCTTGTCACGCCTCACTGACTGACTTGACAGGTGACAACAATGCACCATGTCAGAGTGTCACTCACTTGTCTACCTGTCAAGCTGTCACCTGTCAGCTGACAGGTTGTCAAGCCTTGTCACGCCTCACTGACTGACTTGACAGGTGACAACAATGCACCACATGTCAGAGTGTCACTCACTTGTCTACCTGTCAAGCTGTCACCTGTCAAGCTGACAGGTTGTCAAGCCTTGTCACGCCCACTCACTGACGCTTGACAGGTGACAACAATGCACCACATGTCAGAGTGTCACTCACTTGTCTACCTGTCAAGCTGTCACCTGTCAAGCTGACAGGTTGTCAAGCCTTGTCCGCCCTCACTGACTGACTTGACAGGTGACAACAATGCACCACATGTCAGTGTCACTCACTTGTCTACCTGTCAAGCTGTCACCTGTCAAGCTGACAGGTTGTCAAGCCTTGTCACGCCTCACTGACTGACTTGACAGGTGACAACACATGCACCACATGTCAGAGTGTCACTCACTTGTCTACCTGTCAAGCTGTCACCTGTCAAGCTGACAGGTTGTCAAGCCTTGTCACGCCTCACTGACTGACTTGACAGGTGACACAATGCACCACATGTCAGAGTGTCACTCACTTGTCTACCTGTCAAGCTGTCACCTGTCAAGCTGACAGGTTGTCAAGCCTTGTCACGCCTCACTGACTGACTTGACAGGTGACACAATGCACCACATGTCAGAGTGTCACTCACTTGTCTACCTGTCAAGCTGTCACCTGTCAAGCTGACAGGTTGTCAAGCCTTGTCACGCCTCACTGACTGACTTGACAGGTGACAACAATGCACCACATGTCAGAGTGTCCTCACTTGTCTACCTGTCAAGCTGTCACCTGTCAAGCTGACAGGTTGTCAAGCCTTGTCACGCCTCACTGACTGACTTGACAGGTGACAACAATGCACCACATGTCAGTGTCACTCACTTGTCTACCTGTCAAGCTGTCACCTGTCAAGCTGACAGGTTGTCAAGCCTTGTCACGCCTCACTGACTGACTTGACAGGTGACACAATGCACCACATGTCAGAGTGTCACTCACTTGTCTACCTGTCAAGCTGTCACCTGTCAAGCTGACAGGTTGTCAAGCCTTGTCACGCCTACTGACTGACTTGACAGGTGACACAACACCACATGTCAGAGTGTCACTCACTTGTCTACCTGTCAAGCTGTCACCTGTCAAGCTGACAGGTTGTCAAGCCTTGTCACGCCTCACTGACTGACTTGACAGGTGACAACAATGCACCACATGTCAGAGTGTCACTCACTTGTCTACCTGTCAAGCTGTCACCTGTCAAGCTGACAGGTTGTCAAGCCTTGCACGCCTCACTGACTGACTTGACAGGTGACAACAATGCACCACATGTCAGAGTGTCACTCACTTGTCTACCTGTCAACTGTCACCTGTCAAGCTGACAGGTTGTCAAGCCTTGTCACGCCCACTGACTGACTTGACAGTGACAACAATGCACCACATGTCAGAGTGTCACTCACTTGTCTACCTGTCAAGCTGTCACCTGTCAAGCTGACAGGTTGTCAAGCCTTGTCACGCCTCACTGACTGACTTGACAGGTGACACAATGCACCACATGTCAGAGTGTCACTCACTTGTCTACCTGTCAAGCTGTCACCTGTCAAGCTGACAGTTGTCAAGCCTTGTCACGCCTCACTGACTGACTTGACAGTGACAACAATGCACCACATGTCAGAGTGTCACTCACTTGTCTACCTGTCAAGCTGTCACCTGTCAAGCTGACAGGTTGTCAAGCCTTGTCACGCCTCACTGACTGACTTGACAGGTGACAACAATGCACCACATGTCAGAGTGTCACTCACTTGTCTACCTGTCAAGCTGTCACCTGTCAAGCTGACAGGTTGTCAAGCCTTGTCACGCCTCACTGACTGACTTGACAGGTGACAACAATGCACCACATGTCAGAGTGTCACTCACTTGTCTACCTGTCAAGCTGTCACCTGTCAAGCTGACAGGTTGTCAAGCCTTGTCACGCCTCACTGACTGACTTGACAGGTGACAACAATGCACCACATGTCAGAGTGTCACTCACTTGTCTACCTGTCAAGCTGTCACCTGTCAAGCTGACAGGTTGTCAAGCCTTGTCACGCCTCACTGACTGACTTGACAGGTGACAACAATGCACCACATGTCAGAGTGTCACTCACTTGTCTACCTGTCAAGCTGTCACCTGTCAAGCTGACAGGTTGTCAAGCCTTGTCACGCCTCACTGACTGACTTGACAGGTGACAACAATGCACCACATGTCAGAGTGTCACTCACTTGTCTACCTGTCAAGCTGTCACCTGTCAAGCTGACAGGTTGTCAAGCCTTGTCACGCCCTCACTGACTGACTTGACAGGTGACAACAATGCACCACATGTCAGAGTGTCACTCACTTGTCTACCTGTCAAGCTGTCACCTGTCAAGCTGACAGGTTGTCAAGCCTTGTCACGCCTCACTGACTGACTTGACAGGTGACAACAATGCACCACATGTCAGAGTGTCACTCACTTGTCTACCTGTCAAGCTGTCACCTGTCAAGCTGACAGGTTGTCAAGCCTTGTCACGCCTCACTGACTGACTTGACAGGTGACACAATGCACCACATGTCAGAGTGTCACTCACTTGTCTACCTGTCAAGCTGTCACCTGTCAAGCTGACAGGTTGTCAAGCCTTGTCACGCCTCACTGACTGACTTGACAGGTGACAACAATGCACCACATGTCAGAGTGTCACTCACTTGTCTACCTGTCAAGCTGTCACCTGTCAAGCTGACAGGTTGTCAAGCCTTGTCACGCCTCACTGACTGACTTGACAGGTGACAACAATGCACCACATGTCAGAGTGTCACTCACTTGTCTACCTGTCAAGCTGTCACCTGTCAAGCTGACAGGTTGTCAAGCCTTGTCACGCCTCACTGACTGACTTGACAGGTGACAACAATGCACCACATGTCAGAGTGTCACTCACTTGTCTACCTGTCAAGCTGTCACCTGTCAAGCTGACAGGTTGTCAAGCCTTGTCACGCCTCACTGACTGACTTGACAGGTGACAACAATGCACCACATGTCAGAGTGTCACTCACTTGTCTACCTGTCAAGCTGTCACCTGTCAAGCTGACAGGTTGTCAAGCCTTGTCACGCCTCACTGACTGACTTGACAGACAACAATGCACCACATGTCAGAGTGTCACTCACTTGTCTACCTGTCAAGCTGTCACCTGTCAAGCTGACAGGTTGTCAAGCCTTGTCACGCCTCACTGACTGACTTGACAGGTGACAACAATGCACCACATGTCAGAGTGTCACTCACTTGTCTACCTGTCAAGCTGTCACCTGTCAAGCTGACAGGTTGTCAAGCCTTGTCACGCCTCACTGACTGACTTGACAGGTGACAACAATGCACCACATGTCAGAGTGTCACTCACTTGTCTACCTGTCAAGCTGTCACCTGTCAAGCTGACAGGTTGTCAAGCCTTGTCACGCCTCACTGACTGACTTGACAGGTGACAACAATGCACCACATGTCAGAGTGTCACTCACTTGTCTACCTGTCAAGCTGTCACCTGTCAAGCTGACAGGTTGTCAAGCCTTGTCACGCCTCACTGACTGACTTGACAGGTGACAACAATGCACCACATGTCAGAGTGTCACTCACTTGTCTACCTGTCAAGCTGTCACCTGTCAAGCTGACAGGTTGTCAAGCCTTGTCACGCCTCACTGACTGACTTGACAGGTGACAACAATGCACCACATGTCAGAGTGTCACTCACTTGTCTACCTGTCAAGTTGTCACCTGTCAAGCTGACAGGTTGTCAAGCCTTGTCACGCCTCACTGACTGACTTGACAGGTGACAACAATGCACCACATGTCAGAGTGTCACTCACTTGTCTACCTGTCAAGCTGTCACCTGTCAAGCTGACAGGTTGTCAAGCCTTGTCACGCCTCACTGACTGACTTGACAGGTGACAACAATGCACCACATGTCAGAGTGTCACTCACTTGTCTACCTGTCAAGCTGTCACCTGTCAAGCTGACAGGTTGTCAAGCCTTGTCACGCCTCACTGACTGACTTGACAGGTGACAACAATGCACCACATGTCAGAGTGTCACTCACTTGTCTACCTGTCAAGCTGTCACCTGTCAAGCTGACAGGTTGTCAAGTCCTGTCACGCCTCACTGACTGACTTGACAGGTGACAACAATGCACCACATGTCAGAGTGTCACTCACTTGTCTACCTGTCAAGCTGTCACCTGTCAAGCTGACAGGTTGTCAAGCCTTGTCACGCCTCACTGACTGACTTGACAGGTGACAACAATGCACCACATGTCAGAGTGTCACTCACTTGTCTACCTGTCAAGCTGTCACCTGTCAAGCTGACAGGTTGTCAAGCCTTGTCACGCCTCACTGACTGACTTGACAGGTGACAACAATGCACCACATGTCAGAGTGTCACTCACTTGTCTACCTGTCAAGCTGTCACCTGTCAAGCTGACAGGTTGTCAAGCCTTGTCACGCCTCACTGACTGACTTGACAGGTGACAACAATGCACCACATGTCAGAGTGTCACTCACTTGTCTACCTGTCAAGCTGTCACCTGTCAAGCTGACAGGTTGTCAAGCCTTGTCACGCCTCACTGACTGACTTGACAGGTGACAACAATGCACCACATGTCAGAGTGTCACTCACTTGTCTACCTGTCAAGCTGTCACCTGTCAAGCTGACAGGTTGTCAAGCCTTGTCACGCCTCACTGACTGACTTGACAGGTGACAACAATGCACCACATGTCAGAGTGTCACTCACTTGTCTACCTGTCAAGCTGTCACCTGTCAAGCTGACAGGTTGTCAAGCCTTGTCACGCCTCACTGACTGACTTGACAGGTGACAACAATGCACCACATGTCAGAGTGTCACTCACTTGTCTACCTGTCAAGCTGTCACCTGTCAAGCTGACAGGTTGTCAAGCCTTGTCACGCCTCACTGACTGACTTGACAGGTGACAACAATGCACCACATGTCAGAGTGTCACTCACTTGTCTACCTGTCAAGCTGTCACCTGTCAAGCTGACAGGTTGTCAAGCCTTGTCACGCCTCACTGACTGACTTGACAGGTGACAACAATGCACCACATGTCAGAGTGTCACTCACTTGTCTACCTGTCAAGCTGTCACCTGTCAAGCTGACAGGTTGTCAAGCCTTGTCACGCCTCACTGACTGACTTGACAGGTGACAACAATGCACCACATGTCAGAGTGTCACTCACTTGTCTACCTGTCAAGCTGTCACCTGTCAAGCTGACAGGTTGTCAAGCCTTGTCACGCCTCACTGACTGACTTGACAGGTGACAACAATGCACCACATGTCAGAGTGTCACTCACTTGTCTACCTGTCAAGCTGTCACCTGTCAAGCTGACAGGTTGTCAAGCCTTGTCACGCCTCACTGACTGACTTGACAGGTGACAACAATGCACCACATGTCAGAGTGTCACTCACTTGTCTACCTGTCAAGCTGTCACCTGTCAAGCTGACAGGTTGTCAAGCCTTGTCACGCCTCACTGACTGACTTGACAGGTGACAACAATGCACCACATGTCAGAGTGTCACTCACTTGTCTACCTGTCAAGCTGTCACCTGTCAAGCTGACAGGTTGTCAAGCCTTGTCACGCCTCACTGACTGACTTGACAGGTGACAACAATGCACCACATGTCAGAGTGTCACTCACTTGTCTACCTGTCAAGCTGTCACCTGTCAAGCTGACAGGTTGTCAAGCCTTGTCACGCCTCACTGACTGACTTGACAGGTGACAACAATGCACCACATGTCAGAGTGTCACTCACTTGTCTACCTGTCAAGCTGTCACCTGTCAAGCTGACAGGTTGTCAAGCCTTGTCACGCCTCACTGACTGACTTGACAGGTGACAACAATGCACCACATGTCAGAGTGTCACTCACTTGTCTACCTGTCAAGCTGTCACCTGTCAAGCTGACAGGTTGTCAAGCCTTGTCACGCCTCACTGACTGACTTGACAGGTGACAACAATGCACCACATGTCAGAGTGTCACTCACTTGTCTACCTGTCAAGCTGTCACCTGTCAAGCTGACAGGTTGTCAAGCCTTGTCACGCCTCACTGACTGACTTGACAGGTGACAACAATGCACCACATGTCAGAGTGTCACTCACTTGTCTACCTGTCAAGCTGTCACCTGTCAAGCTGACAGGTTGTCAAGCCTTGTCACGCCTCACTGACTGACTTGACAGGTGACAACAATGCACCACATGTCAGAGTGTCACTCACTTGTCTACCTGTCAAGCTGTCACCTGTCAAGCTGACAGGTTGTCAAGCCTTGTCACGCCTCACTGACTGACTTGACAGGTGACAACAATGCACCACATGTCAGAGTGTCACTCACTTGTCTACCTGTCAAGCTGTCACCTGTCAAGCTGACAGGTTGTCAAGCCTTGTCACGCCTCACTGACTGACTTGACAGGTGACAACAATGCACCACATGTCAGAGTGTCACTCACTTGTCTACCTGTCAAGCTGTCACCTGTCAAGCTGACAGGTTGTCAAGCCTTGTCACGCCTCACTGACTGACTTGACAGGTGACAACAATGCACCACATGTCAGAGTGTCACTCACTTGTCTACCTGTCAAGCTGTCACCTGTCAAGCTGACAGGTTGTCAAGCCTTGTCACGCCTCACTGACTGACTTGACAGGTGACAACAATGCACCACATGTCAGAGTGTCACTCACTTGTCTACCTGTCAAGCTGTCACCTGTCAAGCTGACAGGTTGTCAAGCCTTGTCACGCCTCACTGACTGACTTGACAGGTGACAACAATGCACCACATGTCAGAGTGTCACTCACTTGTCTACCTGTCAAGCTGTCACCTGTCAAGCTGACAGGTTGTCAAGCCTTGTCACGCCTCACTGACTGACTTGACAGGTGACAACAATGCACCACATGTCAGAGTGTCACTCACTTGTCTACCTGTCAAGCTGTCACCTGTCAAGCTGACAGGTTGTCAAGCCTTGTCACGCCTCACTGACTGACTTGACAGGTGACAACAATGCACCACATGTCAGAGTGTCACTCACTTGTCTACCTGTCAAGCTGTCACCTGTCAAGCTGACAGGTTGTCAAGCCTTGTCACGCCCGCCTCACTGACTGACTTGACAGGTGACAACAATGCACCACATGTCAGAGTGTCACTCACTTGTCTACCTGTCAAGCTGTCACCTGTCAAGCTGACAGGTTGTCAAGCCTTGTCACGCCTCACTGACTGACTTGACAGTGACAACAATGCACCACATGTCAGAGTGTCACTCACTTGTCTACCTGTCAAGCTGTCACCTGTCAAGCTGACAGGTTGTCAAGCCTTGTCACGCCTCACTGACTGACTTGACAGGTGACAACAATGCACCACATGTCAGAGTGTCACTCACTTGTCTACCTGTCAAGCTGTCACCTGTCAAGCTGACAGGTTGTCAAGCCTTGTCACGCCTCACTGACTGACTTGACAGGTGACAACAATGCACCACATGTCAGAGTGTCACTCACTTGTCTACCTGTCAAGCTGTCACCTGTCAAGCTGACAGGTTGTCAAGCCTTGTCACGCCTCACTGACTGACTTGACAGGTGACAACAATGCACCACATGTCAGAGTGTCACTCACTTGTCTACCTGTCAAGCTGTCACCTGTCAAGCTGACAGGTTGTCAAGCCTTGTCACGCCTCACTGACTGACTTGACAGGTGACAACAATGCACCACATGTCAGAGTGTCACTCACTTGTCTACCTGTCAAGCTGTCACCTGTCAAGCTGACAGGTTGTCAAGCCTTGTCACGCCTCACTGACTGACTTGACAGGTGACAACAATGCACCACATGTCAGAGTGTCACTCACTTGTCTACCTGTCAAGCTGTCACCTGTCAAGCTGACAGGTTGTCAAGCCTTGTCACGCCTCACTGACTGACTTGACAGGTGACAACAATGCACCACATGTCAGAGTGTCACTCACTTGTCTACCTGTCAAGCTGTCACCTGTCAAGCTGACAGGTTGTCAAGCCTTGTCACGCCTCACTGACTGACTTGACAGGTGACAACAATGCACCACATGTCAGAGTGTCACTCACTTGTCTACCTGTCAAGCTGTCACCTGTCAAGCTGACAGGTTGTCAAGCCTTGTCACGCCTCACTGACTGACTTGACAGGTGACAACAATGCACCACATGTCAGAGTGTCACTCACTTGTCTACCTGTCAAGCTGTCACCTGTCAAGCTGACAGGTTGTCAAGCCTTGTCACGCCTCACTGACTG
Source organism: Taenia multiceps (assembly GCA_001923025.3). Lineage (NCBI taxonomy): Eukaryota > Metazoa > Platyhelminthes > Cestoda > Cyclophyllidea > Taeniidae > Taenia > Taenia multiceps. The sequence continues at coordinate 12,651 of MRSW03000363.1, read as the reverse complement.
ACTTGACAGGTGACAACAATGCACCACATGTCAGAGTGTCACTCACTTGTCTACCTGTCAAGCTGTCACCTGTCAAGCTGACAGGTTGTCAAGCCTTGTCACGCCTCACTGACTGACTTGACAGGTGACAACAATGCACCACATGTCAGAGTGTCACTCACTTGTCTACCTGTCAAGCTGTCACCTGTCAAGCTGACAGGTTGTCAAGCCTTGTCACTCCTCACTGACTGACTGACTGACTTTAGAGTTGACAACAATGCACCACATGTCAGAGTGTCACTCACTTGTCTACCTGTCAAGCTGTCACCTGTCAAGCTGACAGGTTGTCAAGCCTTGTCACGCCTCACTGACTGACTTGACAGGTGACAACAATGCACCACATGTCAGAGTGTCACTCACTTGTCTACCTGTCAAGCTGTCACCTGTCAAGCTGACAGGTTGTCAAGCCTTGTCACGCCTCACTGACTGACTTGACAGGTGACAACAATGCACCACATGTCAGTGTCACTCACTTGTCTACCTGTCAAGCTGTCACCTGTCAAGCTGACAGGTTGTCAAGCCTTGCCACGCCTCACTGACTGACTTGACAGGTGACAACAATGCACCACATGTCAGAGTGTCACTCACTTGTCTACCTGTCAAGCTGTCACCTGTCAAGCTGACAGGTTGTCAAGCCTTGTCACGCCTCACTGACTGACTTGACAGGTGACAACAATGCACCACATGTCAGAGTGTCACTCACTTGTCTACCTGTCAAGCTGTCACCTGTCAAGCTGACAGGTTGTCAAGCCTTGTCACGCCTCACTGACTGACTTGACAGGTGACAACAATGCACCACATGTCAGAGTGTCACTCACTTGTCTACCTGTCAAGCTGTCACCTGTCAAGCTGACAGGTTGTCAAGCCTTGTCACGCCTCACTGACTGACTTGACAGGTGACAACAATGCACCACATGTCAGAGTGTCACTCACTTGTCTACCTGTCAAGCTGTCACCTGTCAAGCTGACAGGTTGTCAAGCCTTGTCACGCCTCACTGACTGACTTGACAGGTGACAACAATGCACCACATGTCAGAGTGTCACTCACTTGTCTACCTGTCAAGCTGTCACCTGTCAAGCTGACAGGTTGTCAAGCCTTGTCACGCCTCACTGACTGACTTGACAGGTGACAACAATGCACCACATGTCAGAGTGTCACTCACTTGTCTACCTGTCAAGCTGTCACCTGTCAAGCTGACAGGTTGTCAAGCCTTGTCACGCCTCACTGACTGACTTGACAGGTGACAACAATGCACCACATGTCAGAGTGTCACTCACTTGTCTACCTGTCAAGCTGTCACCTGTCAAGCTGACAGGTTGTCAAGCCTTGTCACGCCTCACTGACTGACTTGACAGGTGACAACAATGCACCACATGTCAGAGTGTCACTCACTTGTCTACCTGTCAAGCTGTCACCTGTCAAGCTGACAGGTTGTCAAGCCTTGTCACGCCTCACTGACTGACTTGACAGTGACAACAATGCACCACATGTCAGAGTGTCACTCACTTGTCTACCTGTCAAGCTGTCACCTGTCAAGCTGACAGGTTGTCAAGCCTTGTCACGCCTCACTGACTGACTTGACAGGTGACAACAATGCACCACATGTCAAAGTGTCACTCACTTGTCTACCTGTCAAGCTGTCACCTGTCAAGCTGACAGGTTGTCAAGCCTTGTCACGCCTCACTGACTGACTTGACAGGTGACAACAATGCACCACATGTCAGAGTGTCACTCACTTGTCTACCTGTCAAGCTGTCACCTGTCAAGCTGACAGGTTTCAAGCCTTGTCACGCCTCACTGACTGACTTGACAGGTGACAACAATGCACCACATGTCAGAGTGTCACTCACTTGTCTACCTGTCAAGCTGTCACCTGTCAAGCTGACAGGTTGTCAAGCCTTGTCACGCCTCACTGACTGACTTGACAGGTGACAACAATGCACCACATGTCAGAGTGTCACTCACTTGTCTACCTGTCAAGCTGTCACCTGTCAAGCTGACAGGTTGTCAAGCCTTGTCACGCCTCACTGACTGACTTGACAGGTGACAACAATGCACCACATGTCAGAGTGTCACTCACTTGTCTACCTGTCAAGCTGTCACCTGTCAAGCTGACAGGTTGTCAAGCCTTGTCACGCCTCACTGACTGACTTGACAGGTGACAACAATGCACCACATGTCAGAGTGTCACTCACTTGTCTACCTGTCAAGCTGTCACCTGTCAAGCTGACAGGTTGTCAAGCCTTGTCACGCCTCACTGACTGACTTGACAGGTGACAACAATGCACCACATGTCAGAGTGTCACTCACTTGTCTACCTGTCAAGCTGTCACCTGTCAAGCTGACAGGTTGTCAAGCCTTGTCACGCCTCACTGACTGACTTGACAGGTGACAACAATGCACCACATGTCAGAGTGTCACTCACTTGTCTACCTGTCAAGCTGTCACCTGTCAAGCTGACAGGTTGTCAAGCCTTGTCACGCCTCACTGACTGACTTGACAGGTGACAACAATGCACCACATGTCGGAGTGTCACTCACTTGTCTACCTGTCAAGCTGTCACCTGTCAAGCTGACAGGTTGTCAAGCCTTGTCACGCCTCACTGACTGACTTGACAGGTGACACACACCACACCACATGTCAGAGTGTCACTCACTTGTCTACCTGTCAAGCTGTCACCTGTCAAGCTGACAGGTTGTCAAGCCTTGTCACGCCTCTGACTGACTTGACAGGTGACAACAATGCACCACATGTCAGTGTCACTCACTTGTCTACCTGTCAAGCTGTCACCTGTCAAGCTGACAGGTTGTCAAGCCTTGTCACGCCTCACTGACTGACTTGACAGGTGACACAATGCACCACATGTCAGAGTGTCACTCACTTGTCTACCTGTCAAGCTGTCACCTGTCAAGCTGACAGGTTGTCAAGCCTTGTCACGCCTCACTGACTGACTTGACAGGTGACAACAATGCACCACATGTCAGAGTGTCACTCACTTGTCTACCTGTCAAGCTGTCACCTGTCAAGCTGACAGGTTGTCAAGCCTTGTCACGCCTCACAGACTGACTGACTGACTTGACAGGTGACAACAATGCACCACATGTCAGAGTGTCACTCACTTGTCTACCTGTCAAGCTGTCACCTGTCAAGCTGACAGGTTGTCAAGCCTTGTCACGCCTCACTGACTGACTTGACAGGTGACAACAATGCACCACATGTCAGAGTGTCACTCACTTGTCTACCTGTCAAGCTGTCACCTGTCAAGCTGACAGGTTGTCAAGCCTTGTCACGCCTCACTGACTGACTTGACAGGTGACAACAATGCACCACATGTCAGAGTGTCACTCACTTGTCTACCTGTCAAGCTGTCACCTGTCAAGCTGACAGGTTGTCAAGCCTTGTCACGCCTCACTGACTGACTTGACAGGTGACAACAATGCACCACATGTCAGAGTGTCACTCACTTGTCTACCTGTCAAGCTGTCACCTGTCAAGCTGACAGGTTGTCAAGCCTTGTCACGCCTCACTGACTGACTTGACAGGTGACAACAATGCACCACATGTCAGAGTGTCACTCACTTGTCTACCTGTCAAGCTGTCACCTGTCAAGCTGACAGGTTGTCAAGCCTTGTCACGCCTCACTGACTGACTTGACAGGTGACAACAATGCACCACATGTCAGAGTGTCACTCACTTGTCTACCTGTCAAGCTGTCACCTGTCAAGCTGACAGGTTGTCAAGCCTTGTCACGCCTCACTGACTGACTTGACAGGTGACAACAATGCACCACATGTCAGAGTGTCACTCACTTGTCTACCTGTCAAGCTGTCACCTGTCAAGCTGACAGGTTGTCAAGCCTTGTCACGCCTCACTGACTGACTTGACAGGTGACAACAATGCACCACATGTCAGAGTGTCACTCACTTGTCTACCTGTCAAGCTGTCACCTGTCAAGCTGACAGGTTGTCAAGCCTTGTCACGCCTCACTGACTGACTTGACAGGTGACAACAATGCACCACATGTCAGAGTGTCACTCACTTGTCTACCTGTCAAGCTGTCACCTGTCAAGCTGACAGGTTGTCAAGCCTTGTCACGCCTCACTGACTGACTTGACAGGTGACAACAATGCACCACATGTCAGAGTGTCACTCACTTGTCTACCTGTCAAGCTGTCACCTGTCAAGCTGACAGGTTGTCAAGCCTTGTCACGCCTCACTGACTGACTTGACAGGTGACAACAATGCACCACATGTCAGAGTGTCACTCACTTGTCTACCTGTCAAGCTGTCACCTGTCAAGCTGACAGGTTGTCAAGCCTTGTCACGCCTCACTGACTGACTTGACAGGTGACAACATGCACCACATGTCAGAGTGTCACTCACTTGTCTACCTGTCAAGCTGTCACCTGTCAAGCTGACAGGTTGTCAAGCCTTGTCACGCCTCCTGACTGACTTGACAGGTGACAACTGCACCACATGTCAGAGTGTCACTCACTTGTCTACCTGTCAAGCTGTCACCTGTCAAGCTGACAGGTTGTCAAGCCTTGTCACGCCTCACTGACTGACTTGACAGGTGACAACAATGCACCACATGTCAGAGTGTCACTCACTTGTCTACCTGTCAAGCTGTCACCTGTCAAGCTGACAGGTTGTCAAGCCTTGTCACGCCTCACTGACTGACTTGACAGGTGACAACAATGCACCACATGTCAGAGTGTCACTCACTTGTCTACCTGTCAAGCTGTCACCTGTCAAGCTGACAGGTTGTCAAGCCTTGTCACGCCTCACTGACTGACTTGACAGGTGACAACAATGCACCACATGTCAGAGTGTCACTCACTTGTCTACCTGTCAAGCTGTCACCTGTCAAGCTGACAGGTTGTCAAGCCTTGTCACGCCTCACTGACTGACTTGACAGGTGACAACAATGCACCACATGTCAGAGTGTCACTCACTTGTCTACCTGTCAAGCTGTCACCTGTCAAGCTGACAGGTTGTCAAGCCTTGTCACGCCTCACTGACTGACTTGACAGGTGACAACAATGCACCACATGTCAGAGTGTCACTCACTTGTCTACCTGTCAAGCTGTCACCTGTCAAGCTGACAGGTTGTCAAGCCTTGTCACGCCTCACTGACTGACTTGACAGGTGACAACAATGCACCACATGTCAGAGTGTCACTCACTTGTCTACCTGTCAAGCTGTCACCTGTCAAGCTGACAGGTTGTCAAGCCTTGTCACGCCTCACTGACTGACTTGACAGGTGACAACAATGCACCACATGTCAGAGTGTCACTCACTTGTCTACCTGTCAAGCTGTCACCTGTCAAGCTGACAGGTTGTCAAGCCTTGTCACGCCTCACTGACTGACTTGACAGGTGACAACAATGCACCACATGTCAGAGTGTCACTCACTTGTCTACCTGTCAAGCTGTCACCTGTCAAGCTGACAGGTTGTCAAGCCTTGTCACACCTCACTGACTGACTTGACAGGTGACAACAATGCACCACATGTCAGAGTGTCACTCACTTGTCTACCTGTCAAGCTGTCACCTGTCAAGCTGACAGGTTGTCAAGCCTTGTCACGCCTCACTGACTGACTTGACAGGTGACAACAATGCACCACATGTCAGAGTGTCACTCACTTGTCTACCTGTCAAGCTGTCACCTGTCAAGCTGCAGGTTGTCAAGCCTTTCCACGCGCTCACTGACTGACTTGACAGGTGACAACAATGCACCACATGTCAGAGTGTCACTCACTTGTCTACCTGTCAAGCTGTCACCTGTCAAGCTGACAGTTGTCAGCCTTGTTCCGCCGCACTGACTGACTTGACAGTGACACATGCACCACATGTCAGTGTCACTCACTTGTCTACCTGTCAAGCTGTCACCTGTCAAGCTGACGGTTGTCAATCCTTGTCACGCCCTCACTGACTGACTTGACAGGTGACAACAATGCCCACATGTCAGAGTGTACTCACTTGTCTACCTGTCAAGCTGTCACCTGTCAAGCTGACATGTTTCAAGCCTTGCACGCCTCACTGACTGACTTGACAGGTGACAACAATGCACCACATGTCAAGTGTCATCTCACTTGTCTACCTGTCAAGCTGTCACCTGTCAAGCTGACAGTTGTCAAGCCTTGTCACGCCTCACTGACTGACTTGACAGGTGACAACAATGCACCACATGTCAGAGTGTCACTCACTTCTCTCCTGTCAAGCTGTCACCTGTCAAGCTGACAGGTTGTCAAGCCTTGTCACGCCTCACTGACTGACTTGACAGGTGACAACAATGCACCACATGTCAGAGTGTCACTCACTTGTCTACCTGTCAAGCTGTCACCTGTCAGCTGACAGGTTGTCAAGCCTTGCACGCCTCACTGACTGACTTGACAGGTGACAACATGCACCACATGTCAGAGTGTCACTCACTTGTCTACCTGTCAAGCTGTCACCTGTCACTGACAGGTTGTCAAGCCTTGTCACGCCTCACTGACTGACTTGACAGGTACAACATGCACCACATGTCAGAGTGTCACTCACTTGTCTACCTGTCAAGCTGTCACCTGTCAAGCTGACAGGTTTCAAGCCTTGTCCGCCTCACTGACTGACTTGACAGTGACAACAATGCACCACATGTCAGAGTGTCACTCACTTGTCTACCTGTCAAGCTGTCACCTGTCAAGCTGACAGGTTGTCAAGCCTTGTCACGCCTCACTGACTGACTTGACAGGTGACAACAATGCACCACATGTCAGAGTGTCACTCACTTGTCTACCTGTCAAGCTGTCACCTGTCAAGCTGACAGTTGTCAAGCCTTGTCCGCCTCACTGACTGACTTGACAGTGACAACAATGCACCACATGTCAGAGTGTCACTCACTTGTCTACCTGTCAAGCTGTCACCTGTCAAGCTGACAGGTTTCAAGCCTTGTCCACGCCTCACTGACTGACTTGACAGGTGACAACAATGCACCACATTCAGAGTGTCACTCACTTGTCTACCTGTCAATGTCACCTGTCAAGCTGACAGGTTGTCAAGCCTTGTCCCGCTCACTGACTGACTTGACAGGTGACAACATGCACCACATGTCAGAGTGTCACTCACTTGTCTACCTGTCAAGCTGTCACCTGTCAAGCTGACAGGTTCAAGCCTTGTCACGCCGCACTGACTGACTTGACAGGTGACAACAATGCACCACATGTCAGTGTCACTCACTTGTCTACCTGTCAAGCTGTCACCTGTCAAGCTGACAGGTTGTCAAGCCTTGTCACGCCTCACTGACTGACTTGACAGTGACAACAATGCACCACATGTCAGAGTGTCACTCACTTGTCTACCTGTCAAGCTGTCACCTGTCAAGCTGACAGGTTGTCAAGCCTTGTCACGCCTCACTGACTGACTTGACAGTGACAACAATGCACCACATTCGAGTGTCACTCACTTGTCTACCTGTCAAGCTGTCACCTGTCAAGCTGACAGTTTGTCAAGCCTTGTCACGCCTCACTGACTGACTTGACAGGTGACAACAATGCACCACATGTCAGAGTGTCACTCACTTGTCTACCTGTCAGCTGTCACCTGTCAAGCTGACAGGTTGTCAAGCCTTGTCACGCCTCACTGACTGACTTGACAGGTGACACAATGCACCACATGTCAGTGTCACTCACTTGTCTACCTGTCACTGTCTGACAGGTTTCAAGCCTTGTCACGCCCACTGACTGACTTGACAGGTGACAACAATGCACCACATGTCAGTGTCACTCACTTGTCTACCTGTCAAGCTGTCACCTGTCAGCTGACAGGTTGTCAAGCCTTGTCACGCCTCACTGACTGACTTGACAGGTGACAACAATGCACCACATGTCAGAGTGTCACTCACTTGTCTACCTGTCAAGCTGTCACCTGTCAGCTGACAGGTTGTCAAGCCTTGTCACGCCTCACTGACTGACTTGACAGGTGACAACAATGCACCACATGTCAGAGTGTCACTCACTTGTCTACCTGTCAAGCTGTCACCTGTCAAGCTGACAGGTTGTCAAGCCTTGTCACGCCTCACTGACTGACTTGACAGTGACAACAATGCACCACATGTCAGAGTGTCACTCACTTGTCTACCTGTCAAGCTGTCACCTGTCAAGCTGACAGGTTGTCAAGCCTTGTCCGCCGCCCACTGACTTTGACAGGTGACAACAATGCACCACATGTCAGTGTCACTCACTTGTCTACCTGTCAAGCTGTCACCTGTCAAGCTGACAGGTTGTCAAGCCTTGTCACGCCTCACTGACTGACTTGACAGTGACAACAATGCACCACATGTCAGTGTCACTCACTTGTCTACCTGTCAAGCTGTCACCTGTCAAGCTGACAGGTTGTCAAGCCTTGTCACGCCTCACTGACTGACTTGACAGGTGACAACAATGCACCACATGTCAGAGTGTCACTCACTTGTCTACCTGTCAAGCTGTCACCTGTCAACTGACAGGTTGTCAAGCCTTGTCACGCCTCACTGACTGACTTGACAGGTGACACAATGCACCACATGTCAGTGTCATCACTTGTCTACCTGTCAAGCTGTCACCTGTCAAGCTGACAGGTTGTCAAGCCTTGTCCGCTCACTGACTGACTTGACAGGTGACAACAATGCACCACATTCAGAGTGTCACTCACTTGTCTACCTGTCAAGCTGTCACCTGTCAAGCTGACAGGTTGTCAAGCCTTGTCACGCCTCACTGACTGACTTGACAGTGACAACAATGCACCACATGTCAGAGTGTCACTCACTTGTCTACCTGTCAAGCTGTCACCTGTCAAGCTGACAGTTGTCAAGCCTTGTCACGCCTCACTGACTGACTTGACAGTGACAACAATGCACCACATGTCAGAGTGTCACTCACTTGTCTACCTGTCAAGCTGTCACCTGTCAAGCTGACAGGTTGTCAAGCCTTGTCCACGCCTCACTGACTGACTTGACAGTGACAACAATGCACCACATGTCAGAGTGTCACTCACTTGTCTACCTGTCAAGCTGTCACCTGTCAAGCTGACAGGTTGTCAAGCCTTGTCACGCCTCACTGACTGACTTGACAGGTGACAACAATGCACCACATGTCAGAGTGTCACTCACTTGTCTACCTGTCAAGCTGTCACCTGTCAAGCTGACAGGTTGTCAAGCCTTGTCACGCCTCACTGACTGACTTGACAGGTGACACAATGCACCACATGTCAGAGTGTCACTCACTTGTCTACCTGTCAAGCTGTCACCTGTCAAGCTGACAGGTTGTCAAGCCTTGTCACGCCTCACTGACTGACTTGACAGGTGACAACAATGCACCACATGTCACGGGTGTCACTCACTTGTCTACCTGTCAAGCTGTCACCTGTCAAGCTGACAGGTTGTCAAGCCTTGTCACGCCTCACTGACTGACTTGACAGTGACAACAATGCACCACATGTCAGAGTGTCACTCACTTGTCTACCTGTCAAGCTGTCACCTGTCAAGCTGACAGGTTGTCAAGCCTTGTCACGCCTCACTGACTGACTTGACAGTGACACAATGCACCACATGTCAGAGTGTCACTCACTTGTCTACCTGTCAAGCTGTCACCTGTCAACTGACAGGTTGTCAAGCCTTGTCACGCCTCACTGACTGACTTGACAGTGACAACAATGCACCACATGTCAGAGTGTCACTCACTTGTCTACCTGTCAAGCTGTCACCTGTCAAGCTGACAGGTTGTCAAGCCTTGTCACGCCTCACTGACTGACTTGACAGGTGACAACAATGCACCACATGTCAGAGTGTCACTCACTTGTCTACCTGTCAAGCTGTCACCTGTCAAGCTGACAGGTTGTCAAGCCTTGTCACGCCTCACTGACTGACTTGACAGTGACAACAATGCACCACATGTCAGAGTGTCACTCACTTGTCTACCTGTCAAGCTGTCACCTGTCAAGCTGACAGGTTGTCAAGCCTTGTCACGCGCCTCACTGACTGACTTGACAGTGACAACAATGCACCACATGTCAGAGTGTCACTCACTTGTCTACCTGTCAAGCTGTCACCTGTCAAGCTGACAGGTTGTCAAGCCTTGTCACGCCTCACTGACTGACTTGACAGGTGACAACAATGCACCACATGTCAGAGTGTCACTCACTTGTCTACCTGTCAAGCTGTCACCTGTCAAGCTGACAGGTTGTCAAGCCTTGTCACGCCTCACTGACTGACTTGACAGTGACAACATGCACCACATGTCAGAGTGTCACTCACTTGTCTACCTGTCAAGCTGTCACCTGTCAAGCTGACAGGTTGTCAAGCCTTGTCACGCCTCACTGACTGACTTGACAGGTGACAACAATGCACCACATGTCAGAGTGTCACTCACTTGTCTACCTGTCAAGCTGTCACCTGTCAAGCTGACAGGTTGTCACGCCTTGTCACGCCTCACTGACTGACTTGACAGGTGACAACAATGCACCACATGTCAGAGTGTCACTCACTTGTCTACCTGTCAAGCTGTCACCTGTCAAGCTGACAGGTTGTCAAGCCTTGTCACGCCTCACTGACTGACTTGACAGGTGACAACAATGCACCACATGTCAGAGTGTCACTCACTTGTCTACCTGTCAAGCTGTCACCTGTCAAGCTGACAGGTTGTCAAGCCTTGTCCGCCCTCACTGACTGACTTGACAGGTGACAAGCACCACATGTCAGAGTGTCACTCACTTGTCTACCTGTCAAGCTGTCACCTGTCAAGCTGACAGTTTCAAGCCTTGTCACGCCTTACTCACTGACTGACTTGACAGGTGACAACAATGCACCACATGTCAGAGTGTCACTCACTTGTCTACCTGTCAAGCTGTCACCTGTCAAGCTGACAGGTTGTCAAGCCTTGTCACGCCTCACTGACTGACTTGCAGGTGACAACAATGCACCACATGTCAGAGTGTCACTCACTTGTCTACCTGTCAAGCTGTCACCTGTCAAGCTGACAGGTTGTCAAGCCTTGTCACGCTCACTGACTGACTTGACAGTGACAACAATGCACCACATGTCAGAGTGTCACTCACTTGTCTACCTGTCAAGCTGTCACCTGTCAAGCTGACAGGTTGTCAAGCCTTGTCACGCCTCACTGACTGACTTGACAGGTGACAACAATGCACCACATGTCAGAGTGTCACTCACTTGTCTACCTGTCAAGCTGACAGGTTGTCAAGCCTTGTCACGCCTCACTGACTGACTTGACAGGTGACAACATGCACCACATGTCAGAGTGTCACTCACTTGTCTACCTGTCAAGCTGTCACCTGTCAAGCTGACAGGTTGTCAAGCCTTGTCACGCCTCACTGACTGACTTGACAGGTGACAACAATGCACCACATGTCAGAGTGTCACTCACTTGTCTACCTGTCAAGCTGTCACCTGTCAAGCTGACAGGTTGTCAAGCCTTGTCACGCCTCACTGACTGACTTGACAGGTGACAACAATGCACCACATGTCAGAGTGTCACTCACTTGTCTACCTGTCAAGCTGTCACCTGTCAAGCTGACAGGTTGTCAAGCCTTGTCACGCCTCACTGACTGACTTGACAGTGACAACAATGCACCACATGTCAGAGTGTCACTCACTTGTCTACCTGTCAGCTGTCACCTGTCAAGCTGACAGGTTTCAAGCCTTGTCACGCCTCACTGACTGACTTGACAGGTGACAACAATGCACCACATGTCAGTGTCACTCACTTGTCTACCTGTCAAGCTGTCACCTGTCAAGCTGACAGGTTGTCAAGCCTTGTCACGCCTCACTGACTGACTTGACAGGTGACAACAATGCACCACATGTCAAAGTGTCACTCACTTGTCTACCTGTCAAGCTGTCACCTGTCAAGCTGACAGGTTGTCAAGCCTTGTCACGCCTCACTGACTGACTTGACAGGTGACAACAATGCACCACATGTCAGAGTGTCACTCACTTGTCTACCTGTCAAGCTGTCACCTGTCAAGCTGACAGGTTGTCAAGCCTTGTCACGCCTCACTGACTGACTTGACAGGTGACAACAATGCACCACATGTCAGAGTCACTCACTTGTCTACCTGTCAAGCTGTCACCTGTCAAGCTGACAGGTTGTCAAGCCTTGTCACGCCCTCACTGACTGACTTGACAGTGACACAATGCACCACATGTCAGAGTGTCACTCACTTGTCTACCTGTCAAGCTGTCACCTGTCAAGCTGACAGGTTGTCAAGCCTTGTCACGCCTCACTGACTGACTTGAGTGACAACAATGCACCACATGTCAGAGTGTCACTCACTTGTCTACCTGTCAAGCTGTCACCTGTCAAGCTGACAGGTTGTCAAGCCTTGTCCCGCCTCACTGACTGACTTGAGGTGACACAATGCACCACATGTCAGAGTGTCACTCACTTGTCTACCTTTCAAGCTGTCACCTGTCAAGCTGACAGGTTGTCAAGCCTTGTCACGCCTCACTGACTGACTTGACAGGTGACAACAATGCACCACATGTCATGTCACTCACTTGTCTACCTGTCAAGCTGTCACCTGTCAAGCTGACAGGTTGTCAAGCCTTGTCCGCCTCACTGACTGACTTGACAG
>MRSW03000362.1:0-21715 GCA_001923025.3 Taenia multiceps | reverse complement strand
CCTTGTCACGCCTCATGACTGACTTGACAGGTGAACAACAATGCACCAACATGTCAGAGTGTCACTCCTTGTCTACCTGTCAAGCTGTCACTGTCAGCTGACAGGTTGTCAAGCCTTGTCCGCCTCACTGACTGACTTGACAGGTGACAACAATGCACCACATGTCAGAGTGTCACTCACTTGTCTACCTGTCAAGCTGTCACCTGTCAAGCTGACAGGTTGTCAAGCCTTGTCACGCCTCACTGACTGACTTGACAGGTGACACAATGCACCACATGTCAGAGTGTCACTCACTTGTCTACCTGTCAAGCTGTCACCTGTCAAGCTGACAGGTTGTCAAGCCTTGTCACGCCTCACTGACTGACTTGACAGGTGACAACAATGCACCACATGTCAGAGTGTCACTCACTTGTCTACCTGTCAAGCTGTCACCTGTCAAGCTGACAGGTTTCAAGCCTTGTCACGCCTCACTGACTGACTTGACAGGTGACAACAATGCACCACATGTCAGAGTGTCACTCACTTGTCTACCTGTCAAGCTGTCACCTGTCAAGCTGACAGGTTGTCAAGCCTTGTCACGCCTCACTGACTGACTTGACAGGTGACAACTATGCACCACATGTCAGTGTCACTCACTTGTCTACCTGTCAAGCTGTCACCTGTCAAGCTGACAGGTTGTCAAGCCTTGTCACGCCTCACTGACTGACTTGACAGTTGACAACAATGCACCACATGTCAGAGTGTCACTCACTTGTCTACCTGTCAAGCTGTCACCTGTCAAGATGACAGGTTGTCAAGCCTTGTCACTGACTTGACAGTTGACAACAATGCACCACATGTCAGAGTGTCACTCACTTGTCTACCTGTCAAGCTGTCACCTGTCAAGCTGACAGGTTGTCAAGCCTTGTCACGCCTCACTGACTGACTTGACAGGTGACAACAATGCACCACATGTCAGAGTGTCACTCACTTGTCTACCTGTCAAGCTGTCACCTGTCAAGCTGACAGGTTGTCAAGCCTTGTCACGCCTCACTGACTGACTTGACAGGTGACAACAATGCACCACATGTCAGAGTGTCACTCACTTGTCTACCTGTCAAGCTGTCACCTGTCAAGCTGACAGGTTGTCAAGCCTTGTCACGCCTCACTGACTGACTTGACAGGTGACAACAATGCACCACATGTCAGAGTGTCACTCACTTGTCTACCTGTCAAGCTGTCACCTGTCAAGCTGACAGGTTGTCAAGCCTTGTCACGCCTCACTGACTGACTTGACAGGTGACAACAATGCACCACATGTCAGAGTGTCACTCACTTGTCTACCTGTCAAGCTGTCACCTGTCAAGCTGACAGGTTGTCAAGCCTTGTCACGCCTCACTGACTGACTTGACAGGTGACAACAATGCACCACAAGTCAGAGTGTCACTCACTTGTCTACCTGTCAAGCTGTCACCTGTCAAGCTGACAGGTTGTCAAGCCTTGTCACGCTCACTGACTGACTTGACAGGTGACAACATGCACCACATGTCAGAGTGTCACTCACTTGTCTACCTGTCAAGCTGTCACCTGTCAAGCTGACAGGTTGTCAAGCCTTGTCACGCCTCACTGACTGACTTGACAGGTGACAACAATGCACCACATGTCAGAGTGTCACTCACTTGTCTACCTGTCAAGCTGTCACCTGTCAAGCTGACAGGTTGTCAAGCCTTGTCACGCCTCACTGACTGACTTGACAGGTGACAACAATGCACCACATGTCAGAGTGTCACTCACTTGTCTACCTGTCAAGCTGTCACCTGTCAAGCTGACAGGTTGTCAAGCCTTGTCACGCCTCACTGACTGACTTGACAGGTGACAACAATGCACCACATGTCAGAGTGTCACTCACTTGTCTACCTGTCAAGCTGTCACCTGTCAAGCTGACAGGTTGTCAAGCCTTGTCACGCCTCACTGACTGACTTGACAGGTGACAACAATGCACCACATGTCAGAGTGTCACTCACTTGTCTACCTGTCAAGCTGTCACCTGTCAAGCTGACAGGTTGTCAAGCCTTGTCACGCCTCACTGACTGACTTGACAGGTGACAACAATGCACCACATGTCAGAGTGTCACTCACTTGTCTACCTGTCAAGCTGTCACCTGTCAAGCTGACAGTTTGTCAAGCCTTGTCACGCCTCACTGACTGACTTGACAGGTGACAACAATGCACCACATGTCAGAGTGTCACTCACTTGTCTACCTGTCAAGCTGTCACCTGTCAAGCTGACAGGTTGTCAAGCCTTGTCACGCCTCACTGACTGACTTGACAGGTGACAACAATGCACCACATGTCAGAGTGTCACTCACTTGTCTACCTGTCAAGCTGTCACCTGTCAAGCTGACAGGTTGTCAAGCCTTGTCACGCCTCACTGACTGACTTGACAGGTGACAACAATGCACCACATGTCAGAGTGTCACTCACTTGTCTACCTGTCAAGCTGTCACCTGTCAAGCTGACAGGTTGTCAAGCCTTGTCACGCCTCACTGACTGACTTGACAGGTGACAACAATGCACCACATGTCAGAGTGTCACTCACTTGTCTACCTGTCAAGCTGTCACCTGTCAAGCTGACAGGTTGTCAAGCCTTGTCACGCCTCACTGACTGACTTGACAGGTGACAACAATGCACCACATGTCAGAGTGTCACTCACTTGTCTACCTGTCAAGCTGTCACCTGTCAAGCTGACAGGTTGTCAAGCCTTGTCACGCCTCACTGACTGACTTGACAGGTGACAACAATGCACCACATGTCAGAGTGTCACTCACTTGTCTACCTGTCAAGCTGTCACCTGTCAAGCTGACAGGTTGTCAAGCCTTGTCACGCCTCACTGACTGACTTGACAGGTGACAACAATGCACCACATGTCAGAGTGTCACTCACTTGTCTACCTGTCAAGCTGTCACCTGTCAAGCTGACAGGTTGTCAAGCCTTGTCACGCCTCACTGACTGACTTGACAGGTGACAACAATGCACCACATGTCAGAGTGTCACTCACTTGTCTACCTGTCAAGCTGTCACCTGTCAAGCTGACAGGTTGTCAAGCCTTGTCACGCCTCACTGACTGACTTGACAGGTGACAACAATGCACCACATGTCAGAGTGTCACTCACTTGTCTACCTGTCAAGCTGTCACCTGTCAAGCTGACAGGTTGTCAAGCCTTGTCACGCCTCACTGACTGACTTGACAGGTGACAACAATGCACCACATGTCAGAGTGTCACTCACTTGTCTACCTGTCAAGCTGTCACCTGTCAAGCTGACAGGTTGTCAAGCCTTGTCACGCCTCACTGACTGACTTGACAGGTGACAACAATGCACCACATGTCAGAGTGTCACTCACTTGTCTACCTGTCAAGCTGTCACCTGTCAAGCTGACAGGTTGTCAAGCCTTGTCACGCCTCACTGACTGACTTGACAGGTGACAACAATGCACCACATGTCAGAGTGTCACTCACTTGTCTACCTGTCAAGCTGTCACCTGTCAAGCTGACAGGTTGTCAAGCCTTGTCACGCCTCACTGACTGACTTGACAGGTGACAACAATGCACCACATGTCAGAGTGTCACTCACTTGTCTACCTGTCAAGCTGTCACCTGTCAAGCTGACAGGTTGTCAAGCCTTGTCACGCCTCACTGACTGACTTGACAGGTGACAACAATGCACCACATGTCAGAGTGTCACTCACTTGTCTACCTGTCAAGCTGTCACCTGTCAAGCTGACAGGTTGTCAAGCCTTGTCACGCCTCACTGACTGACTTGACAGGTGACAACAATGCACCACATGTCAGAGTGTCACTCACTTGTCTACCTGTCAAGCTGTCACCTGTCAAGCTGACAGGTTGTCAAGCCTTGTCACGCCTCACTGACTGACTTGACAGGTGACAACAATGCACCACATGTCAGAGTGTCACTCACTTGTCTACCTGTCAAGCTGTCACCTGTCAAGCTGACAGGTTGTCAAGCCTTGTCACGCCTCACTGACTGACTTGACAGGTGACAACAATGCACCACATGTCAGAGTGTCACTCACTTGTCTACCTGTCAAGCTGTCACCTGTCAAGCTGACAGGTTGTCAAGCCTTGTCACGCCTCACTGACTGACTTGACAGGTGACAACAATGCACCACATGTCAGAGTGTCACTCACTTGTCTACCTGTCAAGCTGTCACCTGTCAAGCTGACAGGTTGTCAAGCCTTGTCACGCCTCACTGACTGACTTGACAGGTGACAACAATGCACCACATGTCAGAGTGTCACTCACTTGTCTACCTGTCAAGCTGTCACCTGTCAAGCTGACAGGTTGTCAAGCCTTGTCACGCCTCACTGACTGACTTGACAGGTGACAACAATGCACCACATGTCAGAGTGTCACTCACTTGTCTACCTGTCAAGCTGTCACCTGTCAAGCTGACAGGTTGTCAAGCCTTGTCACGCCTCACTGACTGACTTGACAGGTGACAACAATGCACCACATGTCAGAGTGTCACTCACTTGTCTACCTGTCAAGCTGTCACCTGTCAAGCTGACAGGTTGTCAAGCCTTGTCACGCCTCACTGACTGACTTGACAGGTGACAACAATGCACCACATGTCAGAGTGTCACTCACTTGTCTACCTGTCAAGCTGTCACCTGTCAAGCTGACAGGTTGTCAAGCCTTGTCACGCCTCACTGACTGACTTGACAGGTGACAACAATGCACCACATGTCAGAGTGTCACTCACTTGTCTACCTGTCAAGCTGTCACCTGTCAAGCTGACAGGTTGTCAAGCCTTGTCACGCCTCACTGACTGACTTGACAGGTGACAACAATGCACCACATGTCAGAGTGTCACTCACTTGTCTACCTGTCAAGCTGTCACCTGTCAAGCTGACAGGTTGTCAAGCCTTGTCACGCCTCACTGACTGACTTGACAGGTGACAACAATGCACCACATGTCAGAGTGTCACTCACTTGTCTACCTGTCAAGCTGTCACCTGTCAAGCTGACAGGTTGTCAAGCCTTGTCACGCCTCACTGACTGACTTGACAGGTGACAACAATGCACCACATGTCAGAGTGTCACTCACTTGTCTACCTGTCAAGCTGTCACCTGTCAAGCTGACAGGTTGTCAAGCCTTGTCACGCCTCACTGACTGACTTGACAGGTGACAACAATGCACCACATGTCAGAGTGTCACTCACTTGTCTACCTGTCAAGCTGTCACCTGTCAAGCTGACAGGTTGTCAAGCCTTGTCACGCCTCACTGACTGACTTGACAGGTGACAACAATGCACCACATGTCAGAGTGTCACTCACTTGTCTACCTGTCAAGCTGTCACCTGTCAAGCTGACAGGTTGTCAAGCCTTGTCACGCCTCACTGACTGACTTGACAGGTGACAACAATGCACCACATGTCAGAGTGTCACTCACTTGTCTACCTGTCAAGCTGTCACCTGTCAAGCTGACAGGTTGTCAAGCCTTGTCACGCCTCACTGACTGACTTGACAGGTGACAACAATGCACCACATGTCAGAGTGTCACTCACTTGTCTACCTGTCAAGCTGTCACCTGTCAAGCTGACAGGTTGTCAAGCCTTGTCACGCCTCACTGACTGACTTGACAGGTGACAACAATGCACCACATGTCAGAGTGTCACTCACTTGTCTACCTGTCAAGCTGTCACCTGTCAAGCTGACAGGTTGTCAAGCCTTGTCACGCCTCACTGACTGACTTGACAGGTGACAACAATGCACCACATGTCAGAGTGTCACTCACTTGTCTACCTGTCAAGCTGTCACCTGTCAAGCTGACAGGTTGTCAAGCCTTGTCACGCCTCACTGACTGACTTGACAGGTGACAACAATGCACCACATGTCAGAGTGTCACTCACTTGTCTACCTGTCAAGCTGTCACCTGTCAAGCTGACAGGTTGTCAAGCCTTGTCACGCCTCACTGACTGACTTGACAGGTGACAACAATGCACCACATGTCAGAGTGTCACTCACTTGTCTACCTGTCAAGCTGTCACCTGTCAAGCTGACAGGTTGTCAAGCCTTGTCACGCCTCACTGACTGACTTGACAGGTGACAACAATGCACCACATGTCAGAGTGTCACTCACTTGTCTACCTGTCAAGCTGTCACCTGTCAAGCTGACAGGTTGTCAAGCCTTGTCACGCCTCACTGACTGACTTGACAGGTGACAACAATGCACCACATGTCAGAGTGTCACTCACTTGTCTACCTGTCAAGCTGTCACCTGTCAAGCTGACAGGTTGTCAAGCCTTGTCACGCCTCACTGACTGACTTGACAGGTGACAACAATGCACCACATGTCAGAGTGTCACTCACCTGTCAAGCTGTCACCTGTCAAGCTGACAGGTTGTCAAGCCTTGTCACGCCTCACTGACTGACTTGACAGGTGACAACAATGCACCACATGTCAGAGTGTCACTCACTTGTCTACCTGTCAAGCTGTCACCTGTCAAGCTGACAGGTTGTCAAGCCTTGTCACGCCTCACTGACTGACTTGACAGGTGACAACAATGCACCACATGTCAGAGTGTCACTCACTTGTCTACCTGTCAAGCTGTCACCTGTCAAGCTGACAGGTTGTCAAGCCTTGTCACGCCTCACTGACTGACTTGACAGGTGACAACAATGCACCACATGTCAGAGTGTCACTCACTTGTCTACCTGTCAAGCTGTCACCTGTCAAGCTGACAGGTTGTCAAGCCTTGTCACGCCTCACTGACTGACTTGACAGGTGACAACAATGCACCACATGTCAGAGTGTCACTCACTTGTCTACCTGTCAAGCTGTCACCTGTCAAGCTGACAGGTTGTCAAGCCTTGTCACGCCTCACTGACTGACTTGACAGGTGACAACAATGCACCACATGTCAGAGTGTCACTCACTTGTCTACCTGTCAAGCTGTCACCTGTCAAGCTGACAGGTTGTCAAGCCTTGTCACGCCTCACTGACTGACTTGACAGGTGACAACAATGCACCACATGTCAGAGTGTCACTCACTTGTCTACCTGTCAAGCTGTCACCTGTCAAGCTGACAGGTTGTCAAGCCTTGTCACGCCTCACTGACTGACTTGACAGGTGACAACAATGCACCACATGTCAGAGTGTCACTCACTTGTCTACCTGTCAAGCTGTCACCTGTCAAGCTGACAGGTTGTCAAGCCTTGTCACGCCTCACTGACTGACTTGACAGGTGACAACAATGCACCACATGTCAGAGTGTCACTCACTTGTCTACCTGTCAAGCTGTCACCTGTCAAGCTGACAGGTTGTCAAGCCTTGTCACGCCTCACTGACTGACTTGACAGGTGACAACAATGCACCACATGTCAGAGTGTCACTCACTTGTCTACCTGTCAAGCTGTCACCTGTCAAGCTGACAGGTTGTCAAGCCTTGTCACGCCTCACTGACTGACTTGACAGGTGACAACAATGCACCACATGTCAGAGTGTCACTCACTTGTCTACCTGTCAAGCTGTCACCTGTCAAGCTGACAGGTTGTCAAGCCTTGTCACGCCTCACTGACTGACTTGACAGGTGACAACAATGCACCACATGTCAGAGTGTCACTCACTTGTCTACCTGTCAAGCTGTCACCTGTCAAGCTGACAGGTTGTCAAGCCTTGTCACGCCTCACTGACTGACTTGACAGGTGACAACAATGCACCACATGTCAGAGTGTCACTCACTTGTCTACCTGTCAAGCTGTCACCTGTCAAGCTGACAGGTTGTCAAGCCTTGTCACGCCTCACTGACTGACTTGACAGGTGACAACAATGCACCACATGTCAGAGTGTCACTCACTTGTCTACCTGTCAAGCTGTCACCTGTCAAGCTGACAGGTTGTCAAGCCTTGTCACGCCTCACTGACTGACTTGACAGGTGACAACAATGCACCACATGTCAGAGTGTCACTCACTTGTCTACCTGTCAAGCTGTCACCTGTCAAGCTGACAGGTTGTCAAGCCTTGTCACGCCTCACTGACTGACTTGACAGGTGACAACAATGCACCACATGTCAGAGTGTCACTCACTTGTCTACCTGTCAAGCTGTCACCTGTCAAGCTGACAGGTTGTCAAGCCTTGTCACGCCTCACTGACTGACTTGACAGGTGACAACAATGCACCACATGTCAGAGTGTCACTCACTTGTCTACCTGTCAAGCTGTCACCTGTCAAGCTGACAGGTTGTCAAGCCTTGTCACGCCTCACTGACTGACTTGACAGGTGACAACAATGCACCACATGTCAGAGTGTCACTCACTTGTCTACCTGTCAAGCTGTCACCTGTCAAGCTGACAGGTTGTCAAGCCTTGTCACGCCTCACTGACTGACTTGACAGGTGACAACAATGCACCACATGTCAGAGTGTCACTCACTTGTCTACCTGTCAAGCTGTCACCTGTCAAGCTGACAGGTTGTCAAGCCTTGTCACGCCTCACTGACTGACTTGACAGGTGACAACAATGCACCACATGTCAGAGTGTCACTCACTTGTCTACCTGTCAAGCTGTCACCTGTCAAGCTGACAGGTTGTCAAGCCTTGTCACGCCTCACTGACTGACTTGACAGGTGACAACAATGCACCACATGTCAGAGTGTCACTCACTTGTCTACCTGTCAAGCTGTCACCTGTCAAGCTGACAGGTTGTCAAGCCTTGTCACGCCTCACTGACTGACTTGACAGGTGACAACAATGCACCACATGTCAGAGTGTCACTCACTTGTCTACCTGTCAAGCTGTCACCTGTCAAGCTGACAGGTTGTCAAGCCTTGTCACGCCTCACTGACTGACTTGACAGGTGACAACAATGCACCACATGTCAGAGTGTCACTCACTTGTCTACCTGTCAAGCTGTCACCTGTCAAGCTGACAGGTTGTCAAGCCTTGTCACGCCTCACTGACTGACTTGACAGGTGACAACAATGCACCACATGTCAGAGTGTCACTCACTTGTCTACCTGTCAAGCTGTCACCTGTCAAGCTGACAGGTTGTCAAGCCTTGTCACGCCTCACTGACTGACTTGACAGGTGACAACAATGCACCACATGTCAGAGTGTCACTCACTTGTCTACCTGTCAAGCTGTCACCTGTCAAGCTGACAGGTTGTCAAGCCTTGTCACGCCTCACTGACTGACTTGACAGGTGACAACAATGCACCACATGTCAGAGTGTCACTCACTTGTCTACCTGTCAAGCTGTCACCTGTCAAGCTGACAGGTTGTCAAGCCTTGTCACGCCTCACTGACTGACTTGACAGGTGACAACAATGCACCACATGTCAGAGTGTCACTCACTTGTCTACCTGTCAAGCTGTCACCTGTCAAGCTGACAGGTTGTCAAGCCTTGTCACGCCTCACTGACTGACTTGACAGGTGACAACAATGCACCACATGTCAGAGTGTCACTCACTTGTCTACCTGTCAAGCTGTCACCTGTCAAGCTGACAGGTTGTCAAGCCTTGTCACGCCTCACTGACTGACTTGACAGGTGACAACAATGCACCACATGTCAGAGTGTCACTCACTTGTCTACCTGTCAAGCTGTCACCTGTCAAGCTGACAGGTTGTCAAGCCTTGTCACGCCTCACTGACTGACTTGACAGGTGACAACAATGCACCACATGTCAGAGTGTCACTCACTTGTCTACCTGTCAAGCTGTCACCTGTCAAGCTGACAGGTTGTCAAGCCTTGTCACGCCTCACTGACTGACTTGACAGGTGACAACAATGCACCACATGTCAGAGTGTCACTCACTTGTCTACCTGTCAAGCTGTCACCTGTCAAGCTGACAGGTTGTCAAGCCTTGTCACGCCTCACTGACTGACTTGACAGGTGACAACAATGCACCACATGTCAGAGTGTCACTCACTTGTCTACCTGTCAAGCTGTCACCTGTCAAGCTGACAGGTTGTCAAGCCTTGTCACGCCTCACTGACTGACTTGACAGGTGACAACAATGCACCACATGTCAGAGTGTCACTCACTTGTCTACCTGTCAAGCTGTCACCTGTCAAGCTGACAGGTTGTCAAGCCTTGTCACGCCTCACTGACTGACTTGACAGGTGACAACAATGCACCACATGTCAGAGTGTCACT
The DNA here is from genome assembly GCA_001923025.3 of Taenia multiceps. Taxonomy (NCBI): domain Eukaryota; kingdom Metazoa; phylum Platyhelminthes; class Cestoda; order Cyclophyllidea; family Taeniidae; genus Taenia; species Taenia multiceps. Next base: position 11,558 of record MRSW03000362.1, on the reverse strand, counting down.
CACTTGTCTACCTGTCAAGCTGTCACCTGTCAAGCTGACAGGTTGTCAAGCCTTGTCACGCCTCACTGACTGACTTGACAGGTGACAACAATGCACCACATGTCAGAGTGTCACTCACTTGTCTACCTGTCAAGCTGTCACCTGTCAAGCTGACAGGTTGTCAAGCCTTGTCACGCCTCACTGACTGACTTGACAGGTGACAACAATGCACCACATGTCAGAGTGTCACTCACTTGTCTACCTGTCAAGCTGTCACCTGTCAAGCTGACAGGTTGTCAAGCCTTGTCACGCCTCACTGACTGACTTGACAGGTGACAACAATGCACCACATGTCAGAGTGTCACTCACTTGTCTACCTGTCAAGCTGTCACCTGTCAAGCTGACAGGTTGTCAAGCCTTGTCACGCCTCACTGACTGACTTGACAGGTGACAACAATGCACCACATGTCAGAGTGTCACTCACTTGTCTACCTGTCAAGCTGTCACCTGTCAAGCTGACAGGTTGTCAAGCCTTGTCACGCCTCACTGACTGACTTGACAGGTGACAACAATGCACCACATGTCAGAGTGTCACTCACTTGTCTACCTGTCAAGCTGTCACCTGTCAAGCTGACAGGTTGTCAAGCCTTGTCACGCCTCACTGACTGACTTGACAGGTGACAACAATGCACCACATGTCAGAGTGTCACTCACTTGTCTACCTGTCAAGCTGTCACCTGTCAAGCTGACAGGTTGTCAAGCCTTGTCACGCCTCACTGACTGACTTGACAGGTGACAACAATGCACCACATGTCAGAGTGTCACTCACTTGTCTACCTGTCAAGCTGTCACCTGTCAAGCTGACAGGTTGTCAAGCCTTGTCACGCCTCACTGACTGACTTGACAGGTGACAACAATGCACCACATGTCAGAGTGTCACTCACTTGTCTACCTGTCAAGCTGTCACCTGTCAAGCTGACAGGTTGTCAAGCCTTGTCACGCCTCACTGACTGACTTGACAGGTGACAACAATGCACCACATGTCAGAGTGTCACTCACTTGTCTACCTGTCAAGCTGTCACCTGTCAAGCTGACAGGTTGTCAAGCCTTGTCACGCCTCACTGACTGACTTGACAGGTGACAACAATGCACCACATGTCAGAGTGTCACTCACTTGTCTACCTGTCAAGCTGTCACCTGTCAAGCTGACAGGTTGTCAAGCCTTGTCACGCCTCACTGACTGACTTGACAGGTGACAACAATGCACCACATGTCAGAGTGTCACTCACTTGTCTACCTGTCAAGCTGTCACCTGTCAAGCTGACAGGTTGTCAAGCCTTGTCACGCCTCACTGACTGACTTGACAGGTGACAACAATGCACCACATGTCAGAGTGTCACTCACTTGTCTACCTGTCAAGCTGTCACCTGTCAAGCTGACAGGTTGTCAAGCCTTGTCACGCCTCACTGACTGACTTGACAGGTGACAACAATGCACCACATGTCAGAGTGTCACTCACTTGTCTACCTGTCAAGCTGTCACCTGTCAAGCTGACAGGTTGTCAAGCCTTGTCACGCCTCACTGACTGACTTGACAGGTGACAACAATGCACCACATGTCAGAGTGTCACTCACTTGTCTACCTGTCAAGCTGTCACCTGTCAAGCTGACAGGTTGTCAAGCCTTGTCACGCCTCACTGACTGACTTGACAGGTGACAACAATGCACCACATGTCAGAGTGTCACTCACTTGTCTACCTGTCAAGCTGTCACCTGTCAAGCTGACAGGTTGTCAAGCCTTGTCACGCCTCACTGACTGACTTGACAGGTGACAACAATGCACCACATGTCAGAGTGTCACTCACTTGTCTACCTGTCAAGCTGTCACCTGTCAAGCTGACAGGTTGTCAAGCCTTGTCACGCCTCACTGACTGACTTGACAGGTGACAACAATGCACCACATGTCAGAGTGTCACTCACTTGTCTACCTGTCAAGCTGTCACCTGTCAAGCTGACAGGTTGTCAAGCCTTGTCACGCCTCACTGACTGACTTGACAGGTGACAACAATGCACCACATGTCAGAGTGTCACTCACTTGTCTACCTGTCAAGCTGTCACCTGTCAAGCTGACAGGTTGTCAAGCCTTGTCACGCCTCACTGACTGACTTGACAGGTGACAACAATGCACCACATGTCAGAGTGTCACTCACTTGTCTACCTGTCAAGCTGTCACCTGTCAAGCTGACAGGTTGTCAAGCCTTGTCACGCCTCACTGACTGACTTGACAGGTGACAACAATGCACCACATGTCAGAGTGTCACTCACTTGTCTACCTGTCAAGCTGTCACCTGTCAAGCTGACAGGTTGTCAAGCCTTGTCACGCCTCACTGACTGACTTGACAGGTGACAACAATGCACCACATGTCAGAGTGTCACTCACTTGTCTACCTGTCAAGCTGTCACCTGTCAAGCTGACAGGTTGTCAAGCCTTGTCACGCCTCACTGACTGACTTGACAGGTGACAACAATGCACCACATGTCAGAGTGTCACTCACTTGTCTACCTGTCAAGCTGTCACCTGTCAAGCTGACAGGTTGTCAAGCCTTGTCACGCCTCACTGACTGACTTGACAGGTGACAACAATGCACCACATGTCAGAGTGTCACTCACTTGTCTACCTGTCAAGCTGTCACCTGTCAAGCTGACAGGTTGTCAAGCCTTGTCACGCCTCACTGACTGACTTGACAGGTGACAACAATGCACCACATGTCAGAGTGTCACTCACTTGTCTACCTGTCAAGCTGTCACCTGTCAAGCTGACAGGTTGTCAAGCCTTGTCACGCCTCACTGACTGACTTGACAGGTGACAACAATGCACCACATGTCAGAGTGTCACTCACTTGTCTACCTGTCAAGCTGTCACCTGTCAAGCTGACAGGTTGTCAAGCCTTGTCACGCCTCACTGACTGACTTGACAGGTGACAACAATGCACCACATGTCAGAGTGTCACTCACTTGTCTACCTGTCAAGCTGTCACCTGTCAAGCTGACAGGTTGTCAAGCCTTGTCACGCCTCACTGACTGACTTGACAGGTGACAACAATGCACCACATGTCAGAGTGTCACTCACTTGTCTACCTGTCAAGCTGTCACCTGTCAAGCTGACAGGTTGTCAAGCCTTGTCACGCCTCACTGACTGACTTGACAGGTGACAACAATGCACCACATGTCAGAGTGTCACTCACTTGTCTACCTGTCAAGCTGTCACCTGTCAAGCTGACAGGTTGTCAAGCCTTGTCACGCCTCACTGACTGACTTGACAGGTGACAACAATGCACCACATGTCAGAGTGTCACTCACTTGTCTACCTGTCAAGCTGTCACCTGTCAAGCTGACAGGTTGTCAAGCCTTGTCACGCCTCACTGACTGACTTGACAGGTGACAACAATGCACCACATGTCAGAGTGTCACTCACTTGTCTACCTGTCAAGCTGTCACCTGTCAAGCTGACAGGTTGTCAAGCCTTGTCACGCCTCACTGACTGACTTGACAGGTGACAACAATGCACCACATGTCAGAGTGTCACTCACTTGTCTACCTGTCAAGCTGTCACCTGTCAAGCTGACAGGTTGTCAAGCCTTGTCACGCCTCACTGACTGACTTGACAGGTGACAACAATGCACCACATGTCAGAGTGTCACTCACTTGTCTACCTGTCAAGCTGTCACCTGTCAAGCTGACAGGTTGTCAAGCCTTGTCACGCCTCACTGACTGACTTGACAGGTGACAACAATGCACCACATGTCAGAGTGTCACTCACTTGTCTACCTGTCAAGCTGTCACCTGTCAAGCTGACAGGTTGTCAAGCCTTGTCACGCCTCACTGACTGACTTGACAGGTGACAACAATGCACCACATGTCAGAGTGTCACTCACTTGTCTACCTGTCAAGCTGTCACCTGTCAAGCTGACAGGTTGTCAAGCCTTGTCACGCCTCACTGACTGACTTGACAGGTGACAACAATGCACCACATGTCAGAGTGTCACTCACTTGTCTACCTGTCAAGCTGTCACCTGTCAAGCTGACAGGTTGTCAAGCCTTGTCACGCCTCACTGACTGACTTGACAGGTGACAACAATGCACCACATGTCAGAGTGTCACTCACTTGTCTACCTGTCAAGCTGTCACCTGTCAAGCTGACAGGTTGTCAAGCCTTGTCACGCCTCACTGACTGACTTGACAGGTGACAACAATGCACCACATGTCAGAGTGTCACTCACTTGTCTACCTGTCAAGCTGTCACCTGTCAAGCTGACAGGTTGTCAAGCCTTGTCACGCCTCACTGACTGACTTGACAGGTGACAACAATGCACCACATGTCAGAGTGTCACTCACTTGTCTACCTGTCAAGCTGTCACCTGTCAAGCTGACAGGTTGTCAAGCCTTGTCACGCCTCACTGACTGACTTGACAGGTGACAACAATGCACCACATGTCAGAGTGTCACTCACTTGTCTACCTGTCAAGCTGTCACCTGTCAAGCTGACAGGTTGTCAAGCCTTGTCACGCCTCACTGACTGACTTGACAGGTGACAACAATGCACCACATGTCAGAGTGTCACTCACTTGTCTACCTGTCAAGCTGTCACCTGTCAAGCTGACAGGTTGTCAAGCCTTGTCACGCCTCACTGACTGACTTGACAGGTGACAACAATGCACCACATGTCAGAGTGTCACTCACTTGTCTACCTGTCAAGCTGTCACCTGTCAAGCTGACAGGTTGTCAAGCCTTGTCACGCCTCACTGACTGACTTGACAGGTGACAACAATGCACCACATGTCAGAGTGTCACTCACTTGTCTACCTGTCAAGCTGTCACCTGTCAAGCTGACAGGTTGTCAAGCCTTGTCACGCCTCACTGACTGACTTGACAGGTGACAACAATGCACCACATGTCAGAGTGTCACTCACTTGTCTACCTGTCAAGCTGTCACCTGTCAAGTTGACAGGATGTCAAGCCTTGTCACGCCTCACTGACTGACTTGACAGGTGACAACAATGCACCACATGTCAGAGTGTCACTCACTTGTCTACCTGTCAAGCTGTCACCTGTCAAGCTGACAGGTTGTCAAGCCTTGTCACGCCTCACTGACTGACTTAAAAGTAGACAACAATGCACCACATGTCAGAGTGTCACTCACTTGTCTACCTGTCAAGCTGTCACCTGTCAAGCTGACAGGTTGTCAAGCCTTGTCACGCCTCACTGACTGACTTGACAGTGACAACAATGCACCACATGTCAGAGTGTCACTCACTTGTCTACCTGTCAAGCTGTCACCTGTCAAGCTGACAGGTTGTCAAGCCTTGTCACGCCTCACTGACTGACTTGACAGGTGACAACAATGCACCACATGTCAGAGTGTCACTCACTTGTCTACCTGTCAAGCTGTCACCTGTCAAGCTGACAGGTTGTCAAGCCTTGTCACGCCTCACTGACTGACTTGACAGGTGACAACAATGCACCACATGTCAGAGTGTCACTCACTTGTCTACCTGTCAAGCTGTCACCTGTCAAGCTGACAGGTTGTCAAGCCTTGTCACGCCTCACTGACTGACTTGACAGGTGACAACAATGCACCACATGTCAGAGTGTCACTCACTTGTCTACCTGTCAAGCTGTCACCTGTCAAGCTGACAGGTTGTCAAGCCTTGTCACGCCTCACTGACTGACTTGACAGTGACAACAATGCACCACATGTCAGAGTGTCACTCACTTGTCTACCTGTCAAGCTGTCACCTGTCAAGCTGACAGGTTGTCAAGCCTTGTCACGCCTCACTGACTGACTTGACAGGTGACAACAATGCACCACATGTCAGAGTGTCACTCACTTGTCTACCTGTCAAGCTGTCACCTGTCAAGCTGACAGGTTGTCAAGCCTTGTCACGCCTCACTGACTGACTTGACAGGTGACAACAATGCACCACATGTCAGAGTGTCACTCACTTGTCTACCTGTCAAGCTGTCACCTGTCAAGCTGACAGGTTGTCAAGCCTTGTCCGGCCTCACTGACTGACTTGACAGGTGACAACAATGCACCACATGTCAGAGTGTCACTCACTTGTCTACCTGTCAAGCTGTCACCTGTCAAGCTGACAGGTTGTCAAGCCTTGTCACGCCTCACTGACTGACTTGACAGGTGACAACAATGCACCACATGTCAGAGTGTCACTCACTTGTCTACCTGTCAAGCTGTCACCTGTCAAGCTGACAGGTTGTCAAGCCTTGTCACGCCTCACTGACTGACTTGACAGGTGACAACAATGCACCACATGTCAGAGTGTCACTCACTTGTCTACCTGTCAAGCTGTCACCTGTCAAGCTGACAGGTTGTCAAGCCTTGTCACGCCTCACTGACTGACTTGACAGGTGACAACAATGCACCACATGTCAGAGTGTCACTCACTTGTCTACCTGTCAAGCTGTCACCTGTCAAGCTGACAGGTTGTCAAGCCTTGTCACGCCTCACTGACTGACTTGACAGGTGACAACAATGCACCACATGTCAGAGTGTCACTCACTTGTCTACCTGTCAAGCTGTCACCTGTCAAGCTGACAGGTTGTCAAGCCTTGTCACGCCTCACTGACTGACTTGACAGGTGACAACAATGCACCACATGTCAGAGTGTCACTCACTTGTCTACCTGTCAAGCTGTCACCTGTCAAGCTGACAGGTTGTCAAGCCTTGTCACGCCTCACTGACTGACTTGACAGGTGACAACAATGCACCACATGTCAGAGTGTCACTCACTTGTCTACCTGTCAAGCTGTCACCTGTCAAGCTGACAGGTTGTCAAGCCTTGTCACGCCTCACTGACTGACTTGACAGGTGACAACAATGCACCACATGTCAGAGTGTCACTCACTTGTCTACCTGTCAAGCTGTCACCTGTCAAGCTGACAGGTTGTCAAGCCTTGTCACGCCTCACTGACTGACTTGACAGGTGACAACAATGCACCACATGTCAGAGTGTCACTCACTTGTCTACCTGTCAAGCTGTCACCTGTCAAGCTGACAGGTTGTCAAGCCTTGTCACGCCTCACTGACTGACTTGACAGGTGACAACAATGCACCACATGTCAGAGTGTCACTCACTTGTCTACCTGTCAAGCTGTCACCTGTCAAGCTGACAGGTTGTCAAGCCTTGTCACGCCTCACTGACTGACTTGACAGGTGACAACAATGCACCACATGTCAGAGTGTCACTCACTTGTCTACCTGTCAAGCTGTCACCTGTCAAGCTGACAGGTTGTCAAGCCTTGTCACGCCTCACTGACTGACTTGACAGGTGACAACAATGCACCACATGTCAGAGTGTCACTCACTTGTCTACCTGTCAAGCTGTCACCTGTCAAGCTGACAGGTTGTCAAGCCTTGTCACGCCTCACTGACTGACTTGACAGGTGACAACAATGCACCACATGTCAGAGTGTCACTCACTTGTCTACCTGTCAAGCTGTCACCTGTCAAGCTGACAGGTTGTCAAGCCTTGTCACGCCTCACTGACTGACTTGACAGTGACAACAATGCACCACATGTCAGAGTGTCACTCACTTGTCTACCTGTCAAGCTGTCACCTGTCAAGCTGACAGGTTGTCAAGCCTTGTCACGCCTCACTGACTGACTTGACAGGTGACAACAATGCACCACATGTCAGAGTGTCACTCACTTGTCTACCTGTCAAGCTGTCACCTGTCAAGCTGACAGGTTGTCAAGCCTTGTCACGCCTCACTGACTGACTTGACAGGTGACAACAATGCACCACATGTCAGAGTGTCACTCACTTGTCTACCTGTCAAGCTGTCACCTGTCAAGCTGACAGGTTGTCAAGCCTTGTCACGCCTCACTGACTGACTTGACAGGTGACAACAATGCACCACATGTCAGAGTGTCACTCACTTGTCTACCTGTCAAGCTGTCACCTGTCAAGCTGACAGGTTGTCAAGCCTTGTCACGCCTCACTGACTGACTTGACAGGTGACAACAATGCACCACATGTCAGAGTGTCACTCACTTGTCTACCTGTCAAGCTGTCACCTGTCAAGCTGACAGGTTGTCAAGCCTTGTCACGCCTCACTGACTGACTTGACAGGTGACAACAATGCACCACATGTCAGAGTGTCACTCACTTGTCTACCTGTCAAGCTGTCACCTGTCAAGCTGACAGGTTGTCAAGCCTTGTCACGCCTCACTGACTGACTTGACAGGTGACAACAATGCACCACATGTCAGAGTGTCACTCACTTGTCTACCTGTCAAGCTGTCACCTGTCAAGCTGACAGGTTGTCAAGCCTTGTCACGCCTCACTGACTGACTTGACAGGTGACAACAATGCACCACATGTCAGAGTGTCACTCACTTGTCTACCTGTCAAGCTGTCACCTGTCAAGCTGACAGGTTGTCAAGCCTTGTCACGCCTCACTGACTGACTTGACAGGTGACAACAATGCACCACATGTCAGAGTGTCACTCACTTGTCTACCTGTCAAGCTGTCACCTGTCAAGCTGACAGGTTGTCAAGCCTTGTCACGCCTCACTGACTGACTTGACAGGTGACAACAATGCACCACATGTCAGAGTGTCACTCACTTGTCTACCTGTCAAGCTGTCACCTGTCAAGCTGACAGGTTGTCAAGCCTTGTCACGCCTCACTGACTGACTTGACAGGTGACAACAATGCACCACATGTCAGAGTGTCACTCACTTGTCTACCTGTCAAGCTGTCACCTGTCAAGCTGACAGGTTGTCAAGCCTTGTCACGCCTCACTGACTGACTTGACAGGTGACAACAATGCACCACATGTCAGAGTGTCACTCACTTGTCTACCTGTCAAGCTGTCACCTGTCAAGCTGACAGGTTGTCAAGCCTTGTCACGCCTCACTGACTGACTTGACAGGTGACAACAATGCACCACATGTCAGAGTGTCACTCACTTGTCTACCTGTCAAGCTGTCACCTGTCAAGCTGACAGGTTGTCAAGCCTTGTCACGCCTCACTGACTGACTTGACAGGTGACAACAATGCACCACATGTCAGAGTGTCACTCACTTGTCTACCTGTCAAGCTGTCACCTGTCAAGCTGACAGGTTGTCAAGCCTTGTCACGCCTCACTGACTGACTTGACAGGTGACAACAATGCACCACATGTCAGAGTGTCACTCACTTGTCTACCTGTCAAGCTGTCACCTGTCAAGCTGACAGGTTGTCAAGCCTTGTCACGCCTCACTGACTGACTTGACAGGTGACAACAATGCACCACATGTCAGAGTGTCACTCACTTGTCTACCTGTCAAGCTGTCACCTGTCAAGCTGACAGGTTGTCAAGCCTTGTCACGCCTCACTGACTGACTTGACAGGTGACAACAATGCACCACATGTCAGAGTGTCACTCACTTGTCTACCTGTCAAGCTGTCACCTGTCAAGCTGACAGGTTGTCAAGCCTTGTCACGCCTCACTGACTGACTTGACAGGTGACAACAATGCACCACATGTCAGAGTGTCACTCACTTGTCTACCTGTCAAGCTGTCACCTGTCAAGCTGACAGGTTGTCAAGCCTTGTCACGCCTCACTGACTGACTTGACAGGTGACAACAATGCACCACATGTCAGAGTGTCACTCACTTGTCTACCTGTCAAGCTGTCACCTGTCAAGCTGACAGGTTGTCAAGCCTTGTCACGCCTCACTGACTGACTTGACAGGTGACAACAATGCACCACATGTCAGAGTGTCACTCACTTGTCTACCTGTCAAGCTGTCACCTGTCAAGCTGACAGGTTGTCAAGCCTTGTCACGCCTCACTGACTGACTTGACAGGTGACAACAATGCACCACATGTCAGAGTGTCACTCACTTGTCTACCTGTCAAGCTGTCACCTGTCAAGCTGACAGGTTGTCAAGCCTTGTCACGCCTCACTGACTGACTTGACAGGTGACAACAATGCACCACATGTCAGAGTGTCACTCACTTGTCTACCTGTCAAGCTGTCACCTGTCAAGCTGACAGGTTGTCAAGCCTTGTCACGCCTCACTGACTGACTTGACAGGTGACAACAATGCACCACATGTCAGAGTGTCACTCACTTGTCTACCTGTCAAGCTGTCACCTGTCAAGCTGACAGGTTGTCAAGCCTTGTCACGCCTCACTGACTGACTTGACAGGTGACAACAATGCACCACATGTCAGAGTGTCACTCACTTGTCTACCTGTCAAGCTGTCACCTGTCAAGCTGACAGGTTGTCAAGCCTTGTCACGCCTCACTGACTGACTTGACAGGTGACAACAATGCACCACATGTCAGAGTGTCACTCACTTGTCTACCTGTCAAGCTGTCACCTGTCAAGCTGACAGGTTGTCAAGCCTTGTCACGCCTCACTGACTGACTTGACAGGTGACAACAATGCACCACATGTCAGAGTGTCACTCACTTGTCTACCTGTCAAGCTGTCACCTGTCAAGCTGACAGGTTGTCAAGCCTTGTCACGCCTCACTGACTGACTTGACAGGTGACAACAATGCACCACATGTCAGAGTGTCACTCACTTGTCTACCTGTCAAGCTGTCACCTGTCAAGCTGACAGGTTGTCAAGCCTTGTCACGCCTCACTGACTGACTTGACAGGTGACAACAATGCACCACATGTCAGAGTGTCACTCACTTGTCTACCTGTCAAGCTGTCACCTGTCAAGCTGACAGGTTGTCAAGCCTTGTCACGCCTCACTGACTGACTTGACAGGTGACAACAATGCACCACATGTCAGAGTGTCACTCACTTGTCTACCTGTCAAGCTGTCACCTGTCAAGCTGACAGGTTGTCAAGCCTTGTCACGCCTCACTGACTGACTTGACAGGTGACAACAATGCACCACATGTCAGAGTGTCACTCACTTGTCTACCTGTCAAGCTGTCACCTGTCAAGCTGACAGGTTGTCAAGCCTTGTCACGCCTCACTGACTGACTTGACAGGTGACAACAATGCACCACATGTCAGAGTGTCACTCACTTGTCTACCTGTCAAGCTGTCACCTGTCAAGCTGACAGGTTGTCAAGCCTTGTCACGCCTCACTGACTGACTTGACAGGTGACAACAATGCACCACATGTCAGAGTGTCACTCACTTGTCTACCTGTCAAGCTGTCACCTGTCAAGCTGACAGGTTGTCAAGCCTTGTCACGCCTCACTGACTGACTTGACAGGTGACAACAATGCACCACATGTCAGAGTGTCACTCACTTGTCTACCTGTCAAGCTGTCACCTGTCAAGCTGACAGGTTGTCAAGCCTTGTCCACGCTCTCACTGACTGACTTGACAGGTGACACAATGCACCACATTCAGAGTGTCACTCACTTGTCTACCTTCAAGCTGTCACCTGTCAAGCTGACAGGTTGTCAAGCCTTGTCACGCCTCACTGACTGACTTGACAGGTGACAACAATGCACCACATGTCAGAGTGTCACTCACTTGTCTACCTGTCAAGCTGTCACCTGTCAAGCTGACAGGTTGTCAAGCCTTGTCACGCC
>MRSW03000361.1:0-20060 GCA_001923025.3 Taenia multiceps | reverse complement strand
TGTCACTGTCAAGCTGACAGGTTGTCAAGCCTTGTCACGCCTCACTGACTGACTTGACAGGTGACAACAATGCACCACATGTCAGAGTGTCACTCACTTGTCTACCTGTCAAGCTGTCACCTGTCAAGCTGACAGGTTGTCAAGGTTTGTCCTTGTCACGCCTCACTGACTGACTTGACAGGTGACAACAATGCACCACATGTCAGAGTGTCACTCACTTGTCTACCTGTCAAGCTGTCACCTGTCAAGCTGACAGGTTGGTCAAGCCTTGTCACGCCTCACTGACTGACTTGACAGGTGACAACAATGCACCACATGTCAGAGTGTCACTCACTTGTCTACCTGTCAAGCTGTCACCTGTCAAGCTGACAGGTTGTCAAGCCTTGTCACGCCTCACTGACTGACTTGACAGGTGACAACAATGCACCACATGTCAGAGTGTCACTCACTTGTCTACCTGTCAAGCTGTCACCTGTCAAGCTGACAGGTTGTCAAGCCTTGTCACGCCTCACTGACTGACTTGACAGGTGACAACAATGCACCACATGTCAGAGTGTCACTCACTTGTCTACCTGTCAAGCTGTCACCTGTCAAGCTGACAGGTTGTCAAGCCTTGTCACGCCTCACTGACTGACTTGACAGGTGACAACAATGCACCACATGTCAGAGTGTCACTCACTTGTCTACCTGTCAAGCTGTCACCTGTCAAGCTGACAGGTTGTCAAGCCTTGTCACGCCTCACTGACTGACTTGACAGGTGACAACAATGCACCACATGTCAGAGTGTCACTCACTTGTCTACCTGTCAAGCTGTCACCTGTCAAGCTGACAGGTTGTCAAGCCTTGTCACGCCTCACTGACTGACTTGACAGGTGACAACAATGCACCACATGTCAGAGTGTCTCACTTGTCTACCTGTCAAGCTGTCACCTGTCAAGCTGACAGGTTGTCAAGCCTTGTCACGCCTCACTGACTGACTTGACAGGTGACAACAATGCACCACATGTCAGAGTGTCACTCACTTGTCTACCTGTCAAGCTGTCACCTGTCAAGCTGACAGGTTGTCAAGCCTTGTCACGCCTCACTGACTGACTTGACAGGTGACAACAATGCACCACATGTCAGAGTGTCACTCACTTGTCTACCTGTCAAGCTGTCACCTGTCAAGCTGACAGGTTGTCAAGCCTTGTCACGCCTCACTGACTGACTTGACAGGTGACAACAATGCACCACATGTCAGAGTGTCACTCACTTGTCTACCTGTCAAGCTGTCACCTGTCAAGCTGACAGGTTGTCAAGCCTTGTCACGCCTCACTGACTGACTTGACAGGTGACAACAATGCACCACATGTCAGAGTGTCACTCACTTGTCTACCTGTCAAGCTGTCAACTGTCAAGCTGACAGGTTGTCAAGCCTTGTCACGCCTCACTGACTGACTTGACAGGTGACAACAATGCACCACATGTCAGAGTGTCACTCACTTGTCTACCTGTCAAGCTGTCACCTGTCAAGCTGACAGGTTGTCAAGCCTTGTCACGCTCACTGACTGACTTGACAGGTGACAACAATGCACCACATGTCAGAGTGTCACTCACTTGTCTACCTGTCAAGCTGTCACCTGTCAAGCTGACAGGTTGTCAAGCCTTGTCACGCCTCACTGACTGACTTGACAGGTGACAACAATGCACCACATGTCAGAGTGTCACTCACTTGTCTACCTGTCAAGCTGTCACCTGTCAAGCTGACAGGTTGTCAAGCCTTGTCACGCCTCACTGACTGACTTGACAGGTGACAACAATGCACCACATGTCAGAGTGTCACTCACTTGTCTACCTGTCAAGCTGTCACCTGTCAAGCTGACAGGTTGTCAAGCCTTGTCACGCCTCACTGACTGACTTGACAGGTGACAACAATGCACCACATGTCAGAGTGTCACTCACTTGTCTACCTGTCAAGCTGTCACCTGTCAAGCTGACAGGTTGTCAAGCCTTGTCACGCCTCACTGACTGACTTGACAGGTGACAACAATGCACCACATGTCAGAGTGTCACTCACTTGTCTACCTGTCAAGCTGTCACCTGTCAAGCTGACAGGTTGTCAAGCCTTGTCACGCCTCACTGACTGACTTGACAGGTGACAACAATGCACCACATGTCAGAGTGTCACTCACTTGTCTACCTGTCAAGCTGTCACCTGTCAAGCTGACAGGTTGTCAAGCCTTGTCACGCCTCACTGACTGACTTGACAGGTGACAACAATGCACCACATGTCAGAGTGTCACTCACTTGTCTACCTGTCAAGCTGTCACCTGTCAAGCTGACAGGTTGTCAAGCCTTGTCACGCCTCACTGACTGACTTGACAGGTGACAACAATGCACCACATGTCAGAGTGTCACTCACTTGTCTACCTGTCAAGCTGTCACCTGTCAAGCTGACAGGTTGTCAAGCCTTGTCACGCCTCACTGACTGACTTGACAGGTGACAACAATGCACCACATGTCAGAGTGTCACTCACTTGTCTACCTGTCAAGCTGTCACCTGTCAAGCTGACAGGTTGTCAAGCCTTGTCACGCCTCACTGACTGACTTGACAGGTGACAACAATGCACCACATGTCAGAGTGTCACTCACTTGTCTACCTGTCAAGCTGTCACCTGTCAAGCTGACAGGTTGTCAAGCCTTGTCACGCCTCACTGACTGACTTGACAGGTGACAACAATGCACCACATGTCAGAGTGTCACTCACTTGTCTACCTGTCAAGCTGTCACCTGTCAAGCTGACAGGTTGTCAAGCCTTGTCACGCCTCACTGACTGACTTGACAGGTGACAACAATGCACCACATGTCAGAGTGTCACTCACTTGTCTACCTGTCAAGCTGTCACCTGTCAAGCTGACAGGTTGTCAAGCCTTGTCACGCCTCACTGACTGACTTGACAGGTGACAACAATGCACCACATGTCAGAGTGTCACTCACTTGTCTACCTGTCAAGCTGTCACCTGTCAAGCTGACAGGTTGTCAAGCCTTGTCACGCCTCACTGACTGACTTGACAGGTGACAACAATGCACCACATGTCAGAGTGTCACTCACTTGTCTACCTGTCAAGCTGTCACCTGTCAAGCTGACAGGTTGTCAAGCCTTGTCACGCCTCACTGACTGACTTGACAGGTGACAACAATGCACCACATGTCAGAGTGTCACTCACTTGTCTACCTGTCAAGCTGTCACCTGTCAAGCTGACAGGTTGTCAAGCCTTGTCACGCCTCACTGACTGACTTGACAGGTGACAACAATGCACCACATGTCAGAGTGTCACTCACTTGTCTACCTGTCAAGCTGTCACCTGTCAAGCTGACAGGTTGTCAAGCCTTGTCACGCCTCACTGACTGACTTGACAGGTGACAACAATGCACCACATGTCAGAGTGTCACTCACTTGTCTACCTGTCAAGCTGTCACCTGTCAAGCTGACAGGTTGTCAAGCCTTGTCACGCCTCACTGACTGACTTGACAGGTGACAACAATGCACCACATGTCAGAGTGTCACTCACTTGTCTACCTGTCAAGCTGTCACCTGTCAAGCTGACAGGTTGTCAAGCCTTGTCACGCCTCACTGACTGACTTGACAGGTGACAACAATGCACCACATGTCAGAGTGTCACTCACTTGTCTACCTGTCAAGCTGTCACCTGTCAAGCTGACAGGTTGTCAAGCCTTGTCACGCCTCACTGACTGACTTGACAGGTGACAACAATGCACCACATGTCAGAGTGTCACTCACTTGTCTACCTGTCAAGCTGTCACCTGTCAAGCTGACAGGTTGTCAAGCCTTGTCACGCCTCACTGACTGACTTGACAGGTGACAACAATGCACCACATGTCAGAGTGTCACTCACTTGTCTACCTGTCAAGCTGTCACCTGTCAAGCTGACAGGTTGTCAAGCCTTGTCACGCCTCACTGACTGACTTGACAGGTGACAACAATGCACCACATGTCAGAGTGTCACTCACTTGTCTACCTGTCAAGCTGTCACCTGTCAAGCTGACAGGTTGTCAAGCCTTGTCACGCCTCACTGACTGACTTGACAGGTGACAACAATGCACCACATGTCAGAGTGTCACTCACTTGTCTACCTGTCAAGCTGTCACCTGTCAAGCTGACAGGTTGTCAAGCCTTGTCACGCCTCACTGACTGACTTGACAGGTGACAACAATGCACCACATGTCAGAGTGTCACTCACTTGTCTACCTGTCAAGCTGTCACCTGTCAAGCTGACAGGTTGTCAAGCCTTGTCACGCCTCACTGACTGACTTGACAGGTGACAACAATGCACCACATGTCAGAGTGTCACTCACTTGTCTACCTGTCAAGCTGTCACCTGTCAAGCTGACAGGTTGTCAAGCCTTGTCACGCCT
Source organism: Taenia multiceps (assembly GCA_001923025.3). Lineage (NCBI taxonomy): Eukaryota > Metazoa > Platyhelminthes > Cestoda > Cyclophyllidea > Taeniidae > Taenia > Taenia multiceps. The sequence goes on along the minus strand of MRSW03000361.1, from coordinate 15,644 downwards.
CACTGACTGACTTGACAGGTGACAACAATGCACCACATGTCAGAGTGTCACTCACTTGTCTACCTGTCAAGCTGTCACCTGTCAAGCTGACAGGTTGTCAAGCCTTGTCACGCCTCACTGACTGACTTGACAGGTGACAACAATGCACCACATGTCAGAGTGTCACTCACTTGTCTACCTGTCAAGCTGTCACCTGTCAAGCTGACAGGTTGTCAAGCCTTGTCACGCCTCACTGACTGACTTGACAGGTGACAACAATGCACCACATGTCAGAGTGTCACTCACTTGTCTACCTGTCAAGCTGTCACCTGTCAAGCTGACAGGTTGTCAAGCCTTGTCACGCCTCACTGACTGACTTGACAGGTGACAACAATGCACCACATGTCAGAGTGTCACTCACTTGTCTACCTGTCAAGCTGTCACCTGTCAAGCTGACAGGTTGTCAAGCCTTGTCACGCCTCACTGACTGACTTGACAGGTGACAACAATGCACCACATGTCAGAGTGTCACTCACTTGTCTACCTGTCAAGCTGTCACCTGTCAAGCTGACAGGTTGTCAAGCCTTGTCACGCCTCACTGACTGACTTGACAGGTGACAACAATGCACCACATGTCAGAGTGTCACTCACTTGTCTACCTGTCAAGCTGTCACCTGTCAAGCTGACAGGTTGTCAAGCCTTGTCACGCCTCACTGACTGACTTGACAGGTGACAACAATGCACCACATGTCAGAGTGTCACTCACTTGTCTACCTGTCAAGCTGTCACCTGTCAAGCTGACAGGTTGTCAAGCCTTGTCACGCCTCACTGACTGACTTGACAGGTGACAACAATGCACCACATGTCAGAGTGTCACTCACTTGTCTACCTGTCAAGCTGTCACCTGTCAAGCTGACAGGTTGTCAAGCCTTGTCACGCCTCACTGACTGACTTGACAGGTGACAACAATGCACCACATGTCAGAGTGTCACTCACTTGTCTACCTGTCAAGCTGTCACCTGTCAAGCTGACAGGTTGTCAAGCCTTGTCACGCCTCACTGACTGACTTGACAGGTGACAACAATGCACCACATGTCAGAGTGTCACTCACTTGTCTACCTGTCAAGCTGTCACCTGTCAAGCTGACAGGTTGTCAAGCCTTGTCACGCCTCACTGACTGACTTGACAGGTGACAACAATGCACCACATGTCAGAGTGTCACTCACTTGTCTACCTGTCAAGCTGTCACCTGTCAAGCTGACAGGTTGTCAAGCCTTGTCACGCCTCACTGACTGACTTGACAGGTGACAACAATGCACCACATGTCAGAGTGTCACTCACTTGTCTACCTGTCAAGCTGTCACCTGTCAAGCTGACAGGTTGTCAAGCCTTGTCACGCCTCACTGACTGACTTGACAGGTGACAACAATGCACCACATGTCAGAGTGTCACTCACTTGTCTACCTGTCAAGCTGTCACCTGTCAAGCTGACAGGTTGTCAAGCCTTGTCACGCCTCACTGACTGACTTGACAGGTGACAACAATGCACCACATGTCAGAGTGTCACTCACTTGTCTACCTGTCAAGCTGTCACCTGTCAAGCTGACAGGTTGTCAAGCCTTGTCACGCCTCACTGACTGACTTGACAGGTGACAACAATGCACCACATGTCAGAGTGTCACTCACTTGTCTACCTGTCAAGCTGTCACCTGTCAAGCTGACAGGTTGTCAAGCCTTGTCACGCCTCACTGACTGACTTGACAGGTGACAACAATGCACCACATGTCAGAGTGTCACTCACTTGTCTACCTGTCAAGCTGTCACCTGTCAAGCTGACAGGTTGTCAAGCCTTGTCACGCCTCACTGACTGACTTGACAGGTGACAACAATGCACCACATGTCAGAGTGTCACTCACTTGTCTACCTGTCAAGCTGTCACCTGTCAAGCTGACAGGTTGTCAAGCCTTGTCACGCCTCACTGACTGACTTGACAGGTGACAACAATGCACCACATGTCAGAGTGTCACTCACTTGTCTACCTGTCAAGCTGTCACCTGTCAAGCTGACAGGTTGTCAAGCCTTGTCACGCCTCACTGACTGACTTGACAGGTGACAACAATGCACCACATGTCAGAGTGTCACTCACTTGTCTACCTGTCAAGCTGTCACCTGTCAAGCTGACAGGTTGTCAAGCCTTGTCACGCCTCACTGACTGACTTGACAGGTGACAACAATGCACCACATGTCAGAGTGTCACTCACTTGTCTACCTGTCAAGCTGTCACCTGTCAAGCTGACAGGTTGTCAAGCCTTGTCACGCCTCACTGACTGACTTGACAGGTGACAACAATGCACCACATGTCAGAGTGTCACTCACTTGTCTACCTGTCAAGCTGTCACCTGTCAAGCTGACAGGTTGTCAAGCCTTGTCACGCCTCACTGACTGACTTGACAGGTGACAACAATGCACCACATGTCAGAGTGTCACTCACTTGTCTACCTGTCAAGCTGTCACCTGTCAAGCTGACAGGTTGTCAAGCCTTGTCACGCCTCACTGACTGACTTGACAGGTGACAACAATGCACCACATGTCAGAGTGTCACTCACTTGTCTACCTGTCAAGCTGTCACCTGTCAAGCTGACAGGTTGTCAAGCCTTGTCACGCCTCACTGACTGACTTGACAGGTGACAACAATGCACCACATGTCAGAGTGTCACTCACTTGTCTACCTGTCAAGCTGTCACCTGTCAAGCTGACAGGTTGTCAAGCCTTGTCACGCCTCACTGACTGACTTGACAGGTGACAACAATGCACCACATGTCAGAGTGTCACTCACTTGTCTACCTGTCAAGCTGTCACCTGTCAAGCTGACAGGTTGTCAAGCCTTGTCACGCCTCACTGACTGACTTGACAGGTGACAACAATGCACCACATGTCAGAGTGTCACTCACTTGTCTACCTGTCAAGCTGTCACCTGTCAAGCTGACAGGTTGTCAAGCCTTGTCACGCCTCACTGACTGACTTGACAGGTGACAACAATGCACCACATGTCAGAGTGTCACTCACTTGTCTACCTGTCAAGCTGTCACCTGTCAAGCTGACAGGTTGTCAAGCCTTGTCACGCCTCACTGACTGACTTGACAGGTGACAACAATGCACCACATGTCAGAGTGTCACTCACTTGTCTACCTGTCAAGCTGTCACCTGTCAAGCTGACAGGTTGTCAAGCCTTGTCACGCCTCACTGACTGACTTGACAGGTGACAACAATGCACCACATGTCAGAGTGTCACTCACTTGTCTACCTGTCAAGCTGTCACCTGTCAAGCTGACAGGTTGTCAAGCCTTGTCACGCCTCACTGACTGACTTGACAGGTGACAACAATGCACCACATGTCAGAGTGTCACTCACTTGTCTACCTGTCAAGCTGTCACCTGTCAAGCTGACAGGTTGTCAAGCCTTGTCACGCCTCACTGACTGACTTGACAGGTGACAACAATGCACCACATGTCAGAGTGTCACTCACTTGTCTACCTGTCAAGCTGTCACCTGTCAAGCTGACAGGTTGTCAAGCCTTGTCACGCCTCACTGACTGACTTGACAGGTGACAACAATGCACCACATGTCAGAGTGTCACTCACTTGTCTACCTGTCAAGCTGTCACCTGTCAAGCTGACAGGTTGTCAAGCCTTGTCACGCCTCACTGACTGACTTGACAGGTGACAACAATGCACCACATGTCAGAGTGTCACTCACTTGTCTACCTGTCAAGCTGTCACCTGTCAAGCTGACAGGTTGTCAAGCCTTGTCACGCCTCACTGACTGACTTGACAGGTGACAACAATGCACCACATGTCAGAGTGTCACTCACTTGTCTACCTGTCAAGCTGTCACCTGTCAAGCTGACAGGTTGTCAAGCCTTGTCACGCCTCACTGACTGACTTGACAGGTGACAACAATGCACCACATGTCAGAGTGTCACTCACTTGTCTACCTGTCAAGCTGTCACCTGTCAAGCTGACAGGTTGTCAAGCCTTGTCACGCCTCACTGACTGACTTGACAGGTGACAACAATGCACCACATGTCAGAGTGTCACTCACTTGTCTACCTGTCAAGCTGTCACCTGTCAAGCTGACAGGTTGTCAAGCCTTGTCACGCCTCACTGACTGACTTGACAGGTGACAACAATGCACCACATGTCAGAGTGTCACTCACTTGTCTACCTGTCAAGCTGTCACCTGTCAAGCTGACAGGTTGTCAAGCCTTGTCACGCCTCACTGACTGACTTGACAGGTGACAACAATGCACCACATGTCAGAGTGTCACTCACTTGTCTACCTGTCAAGCTGTCACCTGTCAAGCTGACAGGTTGTCAAGCCTTGTCACGCCTCACTGACTGACTTGACAGGTGACAACAATGCACCACATGTCAGAGTGTCACTCACTTGTCTACCTGTCAAGCTGTCACCTGTCAAGCTGACAGGTTGTCAAGCCTTGTCACGCCTCACTGACTGACTTGACAGGTGACAACAATGCACCACATGTCAGAGTGTCACTCACTTGTCTACCTGTCAAGCTGTCACCTGTCAAGCTGACAGGTTGTCAAGCCTTGTCACGCCTCACTGACTGACTTGACAGGTGACAACAATGCACCACATGTCAGAGTGTCACTCACTTGTCTACCTGTCAAGCTGTCACCTGTCAAGCTGACAGGTTGTCAAGCCTTGTCACGCCTCACTGACTGACTTGACAGGTGACAACAATGCACCACATGTCAGAGTGTCACTCACTTGTCTACCTGTCAAGCTGTCACCTGTCAAGCTGACAGGTTGTCAAGCCTTGTCACGCCTCACTGACTGACTTGACAGGTGACAACAATGCACCACATGTCAGAGTGTCACTCACTTGTCTACCTGTCAAGCTGTCACCTGTCAAGCTGACAGGTTGTCAAGCCTTGTCACGCCTCACTGACTGACTTGACAGGTGACAACAATGCACCACATGTCAGAGTGTCACTCACTTGTCTACCTGTCAAGCTGTCACCTGTCAAGCTGACAGGTTGTCAAGCCTTGTCACGCCTCACTGACTGACTTGACAGGTGACAACAATGCACCACATGTCAGAGTGTCACTCACTTGTCTACCTGTCAAGCTGTCACCTGTCAAGCTGACAGGTTGTCAAGCCTTGTCACGCCTCACTGACTGACTTGACAGGTGACAACAATGCACCACATGTCAGAGTGTCACTCACTTGTCTACCTGTCAAGCTGTCACCTGTCAAGCTGACAGGTTGTCAAGCCTTGTCACGCCTCACTGACTGACTTGACAGGTGACAACAATGCACCACATGTCAGAGTGTCACTCACTTGTCTACCTGTCAAGCTGTCACCTGTCAAGCTGACAGGTTGTCAAGCCTTGTCACGCCTCACTGACTGACTTGACAGGTGACAACAATGCACCACATGTCAGAGTGTCACTCACTTGTCTACCTGTCAAGCTGTCACCTGTCAAGCTGACAGGTTGTCAAGCCTTGTCACGCCTCACTGACTGACTTGACAGGTGACAACAATGCACCACATGTCAGAGTGTCACTCACTTGTCTACCTGTCAAGCTGTCACCTGTCAAGCTGACAGGTTGTCAAGCCTTGTCACGCCTCACTGACTGACTTGACAGGTGACAACAATGCACCACATGTCAGAGTGTCACTCACTTGTCTACCTGTCAAGCTGTCACCTGTCAAGCTGACAGGTTGTCAAGCCTTGTCACGCCTCACTGACTGACTTGACAGGTGACAACAATGCACCACATGTCAGAGTGTCACTCACTTGTCTACCTGTCAAGCTGTCACCTGTCAAGCTGACAGGTTGTCAAGCCTTGTCACGCCTCACTGACTGACTTGACAGGTGACAACAATGCACCACATGTCAGAGTGTCACTCACTTGTCTACCTGTCAAGCTGTCACCTGTCAAGCTGACAGGTTGTCAAGCCTTGTCACGCCTCACTGACTGACTTGACAGGTGACAACAATGCACCACATGTCAGAGTGTCACTCACTTGTCTACCTGTCAAGCTGTCACCTGTCAAGCTGACAGGTTGTCAAGCCTTGTCACGCCTCACTGACTGACTTGACAGGTGACAACAATGCACCACATGTCAGAGTGTCACTCACTTGTCTACCTGTCAAGCTGTCACCTGTCAAGCTGACAGGTTGTCAAGCCTTGTCACGCCTCACTGACTGACTTGACAGGTGACAACAATGCACCACATGTCAGAGTGTCACTCACTTGTCTACCTGTCAAGCTGTCACCTGTCAAGCTGACAGGTTGTCAAGCCTTGTCACGCCTCACTGACTGACTTGACAGGTGACAACAATGCACCACATGTCAGAGTGTCACTCACTTGTCTACCTGTCAAGCTGTCACCTGTCAAGCTGACAGGTTGTCAAGCCTTGTCACGCCTCACTGACTGACTTGACAGGTGACAACAATGCACCACATGTCAGAGTGTCACTCACTTGTCTACCTGTCAAGCTGTCACCTGTCAAGCTGACAGGTTGTCAAGCCTTGTCACGCCTCACTGACTGACTTGACAGGTGACAACAATGCACCACATGTCAGAGTGTCACTCACTTGTCTACCTGTCAAGCTGTCACCTGTCAAGCTGACAGGTTGTCAAGCCTTGTCACGCCTCACTGACTGACTTGACAGGTGACAACAATGCACCACATGTCAGAGTGTCACTCACTTGTCTACCTGTCAAGCTGTCACCTGTCAAGCTGACAGGTTGTCAAGCCTTGTCACGCCTCACTGACTGACTTGACAGGTGACAACAATGCACCACATGTCAGAGTGTCACTCACTTGTCTACCTGTCAAGCTGTCACCTGTCAAGCTGACAGGTTGTCAAGCCTTGTCACGCCTCACTGACTGACTTGACAGGTGACAACAATGCACCACATGTCAGAGTGTCACTCACTTGTCTACCTGTCAAGCTGTCACCTGTCAAGCTGACAGGTTGTCAAGCCTTGTCACGCCTCACTGACTGACTTGACAGGTGACAACAATGCACCACATGTCAGAGTGTCACTCACTTGTCTACCTGTCAAGCTGTCACCTGTCAAGCTGACAGGTTGTCAAGCCTTGTCACGCCTCACTGACTGACTTGACAGGTGACAACAATGCACCACATGTCAGAGTGTCACTCACTTGTCTACCTGTCAAGCTGTCACCTGTCAAGCTGACAGGTTGTCAAGCCTTGTCACGCCTCACTGACTGACTTGACAGGTGACAACAATGCACCACATGTCAGAGTGTCACTCACTTGTCTACCTGTCAAGCTGTCACCTGTCAAGCTGACAGGTTGTCAAGCCTTGTCACGCCTCACTGACTGACTTGACAGGTGACAACAATGCACCACATGTCAGAGTGTCACTCACTTGTCTACCTGTCAAGCTGTCACCTGTCAAGCTGACAGGTTGTCAAGCCTTGTCACGCCTCACTGACTGACTTGACAGGTGACAACAATGCACCACATGTCAGAGTGTCACTCACTTGTCTACCTGTCAAGCTGTCACCTGTCAAGCTGACAGGTTGTCAAGCCTTGTCACGCCTCACTGACTGACTTGACAGGTGACAACAATGCACCACATGTCAGAGTGTCACTCACTTGTCTACCTGTCAAGCTGTCACCTGTCAAGCTGACAGGTTGTCAAGCCTTGTCACGCCTCACTGACTGACTTGACAGGTGACAACAATGCACCACATGTCAGAGTGTCACTCACTTGTCTACCTGTCAAGCTGTCACCTGTCAAGCTGACAGGTTGTCAAGCCTTGTCACGCCTCACTGACTGACTTGACAGGTGACAACAATGCACCACATGTCAGAGTGTCACTCACTTGTCTACCTGTCAAGCTGTCACCTGTCAAGCTGACAGGTTGTCAAGCCTTGTCACGCCTCACTGACTGACTTGACAGGTGACAACAATGCACCACATGTCAGAGTGTCACTCACTTGTCTACCTGTCAAGCTGTCACCTGTCAAGCTGACAGGTTGTCAAGCCTTGTCACGCCTCACTGACTGACTTGACAGGTGACAACAATGCACCACATGTCAGAGTGTCACTCACTTGTCTACCTGTCAAGCTGTCACCTGTCAAGCTGACAGGTTGTCAAGCCTTGTCACGCCTCACTGACTGACTTGACAGGTGACAACAATGCACCACATGTCAGAGTGTCACTCACTTGTCTACCTGTCAAGCTGTCACCTGTCAAGCTGACAGGTTGTCAAGCCTTGTCACGCCTCACTGACTGACTTGACAGGTGACAACAATGCACCACATGTCAGAGTGTCACTCACTTGTCTACCTGTCAAGCTGTCACCTGTCAAGCTGACAGGTTGTCAAGCCTTGTCACGCCTCACTGACTGACTTGACAGGTGACAACAATGCACCACATGTCAGAGTGTCACTCACTTGTCTACCTGTCAAGCTGTCACCTGTCAAGCTGACAGGTTGTCAAGCCTTGTCACGCCTCACTGACTGACTTGACAGGTGACAACAATGCACCACATGTCAGAGTGTCACTCACTTGTCTACCTGTCAAGCTGTCACCTGTCAAGCTGACAGGTTGTCAAGCCTTGTCACGCCTCACTGACTGACTTGACAGGTGACAACAATGCACCACATGTCAGAGTGTCACTCACTTGTCTACCTGTCAAGCTGTCACCTGTCAAGCTGACAGGTTGTCAAGCCTTGTCACGCCTCACTGACTGACTTGACAGGTGACAACAATGCACCACATGTCAGAGTGTCACTCACTTGTCTACCTGTCAAGCTGTCACCTGTCAAGCTGACAGGTTGTCAAGCCTTGTCACGCCTCACTGACTGACTTGACAGGTGACAACAATGCACCACATGTCAGAGTGTCACTCACTTGTCTACCTGTCAAGCTGTCACCTGTCAAGCTGACAGGTTGTCAAGCCTTGTCACGCCTCACTGACTGACTTGACAGGTGACAACAATGCACCACATGTCAGAGTGTCACTCACTTGTCTACCTGTCAAGCTGTCACCTGTCAAGCTGACAGGTTGTCAAGCCTTGTCACGCCTCACTGACTGACTTGACAGGTGACAACAATGCACCACATGTCAGAGTGTCACTCACTTGTCTACCTGTCAAGCTGTCACCTGTCAAGCTGACAGGTTGTCAAGCCTTGTCACGCCTCACTGACTGACTTGACAGGTGACAACAATGCACCACATGTCAGAGTGTCACTCACTTGTCTACCTGTCAAGCTGTCACCTGTCAAGCTGACAGGTTGTCAAGCCTTGTCACGCCTCACTGACTGACTTGACAGGTGACAACAATGCACCACATGTCAGAGTGTCACTCACTTGTCTACCTGTCAAGCTGTCACCTGTCAAGCTGACAGGTTGTCAAGCCTTGTCACGCCTCACTGACTGACTTGACAGGTGACAACAATGCACCACATGTCAGAGTGTCACTCACTTGTCTACCTGTCAAGCTGTCACCTGTCAAGCTGACAGGTTGTCAAGCCTTGTCACGCCTCACTGACTGACTTGACAGGTGACAACAATGCACCACATGTCAGAGTGTCACTCACTTGTCTACCTGTCAAGCTGTCACCTGTCAAGCTGACAGGTTGTCAAGCCTTGTCACGCCTCACTGACTGACTTGACAGGTGACAACAATGCACCACATGTCAGAGTGTCACTCACTTGTCTACCTGTCAAGCTGTCACCTGTCAAGCTGACAGGTTGTCAAGCCTTGTCACGCCTCACTGACTGACTTGACAGGTGACAACAATGCACCACATGTCAGAGTGTCACTCACTTGTCTACCTGTCAAGCTGTCACCTGTCAAGCTGACAGGTTGTCAAGCCTTGTCACGCCTCACTGACTGACTTGACAGGTGACAACAATGCACCACATGTCAGAGTGTCACTCACTTGTCTACCTGTCAAGCTGTCACCTGTCAAGCTGACAGGTTGTCAAGCCTTGTCACGCCTCACTGACTGACTTGACAGGTGACAACAATGCACCACATGTCAGAGTGTCACTCACTTGTCTACCTGTCAAGCTGTCACCTGTCAAGCTGACAGGTTGTCAAGCCTTGTCACGCCTCACTGACTGACTTGACAGGTGACAACAATGCACCACATGTCAGAGTGTCACTCACTTGTCTACCTGTCAAGCTGTCACCTGTCAAGCTGACAGGTTGTCAAGCCTTGTCACGCCTCACTGACTGACTTGACAGGTGACAACAATGCACCACATGTCAGAGTGTCACTCACTTGTCTACCTGTCAAGCTGTCACCTGTCAAGCTGACAGGTTGTCAAGCCTTGTCACGCCTCACTGACTGACTTGACAGGTGACAACAATGCACCACATGTCAGAGTGTCACTCACTTGTCTACCTGTCAAGCTGTCACCTGTCAAGCTGACAGGTTGTCAAGCCTTGTCACGCCTCACTGACTGACTTGACAGGTGACAACAATGCACCACATGTCAGAGTGTCACTCACTTGTCTACCTGTCAAGCTGTCACCTGTCAAGCTGACAGGTTGTCAAGCCTTGTCACGCCTCACTGACTGACTTGACAGGTGACAACAATGCACCACATGTCAGAGTGTCACTCACTTGTCTACCTGTCAAGCTGTCACCTGTCAAGCTGACAGGTTGTCAAGCCTTGTCACGCCTCACTGACTGACTTGACAGGTGACAACAATGCACCACATGTCAGAGTGTCACTCACTTGTCTACCTGTCAAGCTGTCACCTGTCAAGCTGACAGGTTGTCAAGCCTTGTCACGCCTCACTGACTGACTTGACAGGTGACAACAATGCACCACATGTCAGAGTGTCACTCACTTGTCTACCTGTCAAGCTGTCACCTGTCAAGCTGACAGGTTGTCAAGCCTTGTCACGCCTCACTGACTGACTTGACAGGTGACAACAATGCACCACATGTCAGAGTGTCACTCACTTGTCTACCTGTCAAGCTGTCACCTGTCAAGCTGACAGGTTGTCAAGCCTTGTCACGCCTCACTGACTGACTTGACAGGTGACAACAATGCACCACATGTCAGAGTGTCACTCACTTGTCTACCTGTCAAGCTGTCACCTGTCAAGCTGACAGGTTGTCAAGCCTTGTCACGCCTCACTGACTGACTTGACAGGTGACAACAATGCACCACATGTCAGAGTGTCACTCACTTGTCTACCTGTCAAGCTGTCACCTGTCAAGCTGACAGGTTGTCAAGCCTTGTCACGCCTCACTGACTGACTTGACAGGTGACAACAATGCACCACATGTCAGAGTGTCACTCACTTGTCTACCTGTCAAGCTGTCACCTGTCAAGCTGACAGGTTGTCAAGCCTTGTCACGCCTCACTGACTGACTTGACAGGTGACAACAATGCACCACATGTCAGAGTGTCACTCACTTGTCTACCTGTCAAGCTGTCACCTGTCAAGCTGACAGGTTGTCAAGCCTTGTCACGCCTCACTGACTGACTTGACAGGTGACAACAATGCACCACATGTCAGAGTGTCACTCACTTGTCTACCTGTCAAGCTGTCACCTGTCAAGCTGACAGGTTGTCAAGCCTTGTCACGCCTCACTGACTGACTTGACAGGTGACAACAATGCACCACATGTCAGAGTGTCACTCACTTGTCTACCTGTCAAGCTGTCACCTGTCAAGCTGACAGGTTGTCAAGCCTTGTCACGCCTCACTGACTGACTTGACAGGTGACAACAATGCACCACATGTCAGAGTGTCACTCACTTGTCTACCTGTCAAGCTGTCACCTGTCAAGCTGACAGGTTGTCAAGCCTTGTCACGCCTCACTGACTGACTTGACAGGTGACAACAATGCACCACATGTCAGAGTGTCACTCACTTGTCTACCTGTCAAGCTGTCACCTGTCAAGCTGACAGGTTGTCAAGCCTTGTCACGCCTCACTGACTGACTTGACAGGTGACAACAATGCACCACATGTCAGAGTGTCACTCACTTGTCTACCTGTCAAGCTGTCACCTGTCAAGCTGACAGGTTGTCAAGCCTTGTCACGCCTCACTGACTGACTTGACAGGTGACAACAATGCACCACATGTCAGAGTGTCACTCACTTGTCTACCTGTCAAGCTGTCACCTGTCAAGCTGACAGGTTGTCAAGCCTTGTCACGCCTCACTGACTGACTTGACAGGTGACAACAATGCACCACATGTCAGAGTGTCACTCACTTGTCTACCTGTCAAGCTGTCACCTGTCAAGCTGACAGGTTGTCAAGCCTTGTCACGCCTCACTGACTGACTTGACAGGTGACAACAATGCACCACATGTCAGAGTGTCACTCACTTGTCTACCTGTCAAGCTGTCACCTGTCAAGCTGACAGGTTGTCAAGCCTTGTCACGCCTCACTGACTGACTTGACAGGTGACAACAATGCACCACATGTCAGAGTGTCACTCACTTGTCTACCTGTCAAGCTGTCACCTGTCAAGCTGACAGGTTGTCAAGCCTTGTCACGCCTCACTGACTGACTTGACAGGTGACAACAATGCACCACATGTCAGAGTGTCACTCACTTGTCTACCTGTCAAGCTGTCACCTGTCAAGCTGACAGGTTGTCAAGCCTTGTCACGCCTCACTGACTGACTTGACAGGTGACAACAATGCACCACATGTCAGAGTGTCACTCACTTGTCTACCTGTCAAGCTGTCACCTGTCAAGCTGACAGGTTGTCAAGCCTTGTCACGCCTCACTGACTGACTTGACAGGTGACAACAATGCACCACATGTCAGAGTGTCACTCACTTGTCTACCTGTCAAGCTGTCACCTGTCAAGCTGACAGGTTGTCAAGCCTTGTCACGCCTCACTGACTGACTTGACAGGTGACAACAATGCACCACATGTCAGAGTGTCACTCACTTGTCTACCTGTCAAGCTGTCACCTGTCAAGCTGACAGGTTGTCAAGCCTTGTCACGCCTCACTGACTGACTTGACAGGTGACAACAATGCACCACATGTCAGAGTGTCACTCACTTGTCTACCTGTCAAGCTGTCACCTGTCAAGCTGACAGGTTGTCAAGCCTTGTCACGCCTCACTGACTGACTTGACAGGTGACAACAATGCACCACATGTCAGAGTGTCACTCACTTGTCTACCTGTCAAGCTGTCACCTGTCAAGCTGACAGGTTGTCAAGCCTTGTCACGCCTCACTGACTGACTTGACAGGTGACAACAATGCACCACATGTCAGAGTGTCACTCACTTGTCTACCTGTCAAGCTGTCACCTGTCAAGCTGACAGGTTGTCAAGCCTTGTCACGCCTCACTGACTGACTTGACAGGTGACAACAATGCACCACATGTCAGAGTGTCACTCACTTGTCTACCTGTCAAGCTGTCACCTGTCAAGCTGACAGGTTGTCAAGCCTTGTCACGCCTCACTGACTGACTTGACAGGTGACAACAATGCACCACATGTCAGAGTGTCACTCACTTGTCTACCTGTCAAGCTGTCACCTGTCAAGCTGACAGGTTGTCAAGCCTTGTCACGCCTCACTGACTGACTTGACAGGTGACAACAATGCACCACATGTCAGAGTGTCACTCACTTGTCTACCTGTCAAGCTGTCACCTGTCAAGCTGACAGGTTGTCAAGCCTTGTCACGCCTCACTGACTGACTTGACAGGTGACAACAATGCACCACATGTCAGAGTGTCACTCACTTGTCTACCTGTCAAGCTGTCACCTGTCAAGCTGACAGGTTGTCAAGCCTTGTCACGCCTCACTGACTGACTTGACAGGTGACAACAATGCACCACATGTCAGAGTGTCACTCACTTGTCTACCTGTCAAGCTGTCACCTGTCAAGCTGACAGGTTGTCAAGCCTTGTCACGCCTCACTGACTGACTTGACAGGTGACAACAATGCACCACATGTCAGAGTGTCACTCACTTGTCTACCTGTCAAGCTGTCACCTGTCAAGCTGACAGGTTGTCAAGCCTTGTCACGCCTCACTGACTGACTTGACAGGTGACAACAATGCACCACATGTCAGAGTGTCACTCACTTGTCTACCTGTCAAGCTGTCACCTGTCAAGCTGACAGGTTGTCAAGCCTTGTCACGCCTCACTGACTGACTTGACAGGTGACAACAATGCACCACATGTCAGAGTGTCACTCACTTGTCTACCTGTCAAGCTGTCACCTGTCAAGCTGACAGGTTGTCAAGCCTTGTCACGCCTCACTGACTGACTTGACAGGTGACAACAATGCACCACATGTCAGAGTGTCACTCACTTGTCTACCTGTCAAGCTGTCACCTGTCAAGCTGACAGGTTGTCAAGCCTTGTCACGCCTCACTGACTGACTTGACAGGTGACAACAATGCACCACATGTCAGAGTGTCACTCACTTGTCTACCTGTCAAGCTGTCACCTGTCAAGCTGACAGGTTGTCAAGCCTTGTCACGCCTCACTGACTGACTTGACAGGTGACAACAATGCACCACATGTCAGAGTGTCACTCACTTGTCTACCTGTCAAGCTGTCACCTGTCAAGCTGACAGGTTGTCAAGCCTTGTCACGCCTCACTGACTGACTTGACAGGTGACAACAATGCACCACATGTCAGAGTGTCACTCACTTGTCTACCTGTCAAGCTGTCACCTGTCAAGCTGACAGGTTGTCAAGCCTTGTCACGCCTCACTGACTGACTTGACAGGTGACAACAATGCACCACATGTCAGAGTGTCACTCACTTGTCTACCTGTCAAGCTGTCACCTGTCAAGCTGACAGGTTGTCAAGCCTTGTCACGCCTCACTGACTGACTTGACAGGTGACAACAATGCACCACATGTCAGAGTGTCACTCACTTGTCTACCTGTCAAGCTGTCACCTGTCAAGCTGACAGGTTGTCAAGCCTTGTCACGCCTCACTGACTGACTTGACAGGTGACAACAATGCACCACATGTCAGAGTGTCACTCACTTGTCTACCTGTCAAGCTGTCACCTGTCAAGCTGACAGGTTGTCAAGCCTTGTCACGCCTCACTGACTGACTTGACAGGTGACAACAATGCACCACATGTCAGAGTGTCACTCACTTGTCTACCTGTCAAGCTGTCACCTGTCAAGCTGACAGGTTGTCAAGCCTTGTCACGCCTCACTGACTGACTTGACAGGTGACAACAATGCACCACATGTCAGAGTGTCACTCACTTGTCTACCTGTCAAGCTGTCACCTGTCAAGCTGACAGGTTGTCAAGCCTTGTCACGCCTCACTGACTGACTTGACAGGTGACAACAATGCACCACATGTCAGAGTGTCACTCACTTGTCTACCTGTCAAGCTGTCACCTGTCAAGCTGACAGGTTGTCAAGCCTTGTCACGCCTCACTGACTGACTTGACAGGTGACAACAATGCACCACATGTCAGAGTGTCACTCACTTGTCTACCTGTCAAGCTGTCACCTGTCAAGCTGACAGGTTGTCAAGCCTTGTCACGCCTCACTGACTGACTTGACAGGTGACAACAATGCACCACATGTCAGAGTGTCACTCAACCTGTCAACTGTCACCTGTCAAGCTGACAGGTTTGTCAAGCCTTGTCACGCCTCACTACTGACT
>MRSW03000360.1:0-20850 GCA_001923025.3 Taenia multiceps | reverse complement strand
CCTTCAAGCTGTCACCTGTAGCTGACAGGTTGTCAAGCCTTGTCACGCCTCACTGACTCTTGAGAGTACAACAATGCACCACATGTCAGAGTGTCACTCACTTGTTCTACCTGTCAGCTGTCACCTGTCAAGCTGACAGTTTCAAGCCTTGTCACGCCTCACTGACTGACTTGACAGTGACAACAATGCACCACATGTCAGAGGCACTCCTGTCTACCTGTCCAAGCTGTCACCTGTCAAGCTGACAGGTTGTCAAGCCTTGTCACGCCTCACTGACTGACTTGACAGTGACAACTGGCACCACATGTCCGAGTTGTCATCACTTGTACCTGCAGCTGTCACCTGTCAAGCAAGCTTACATTGTCAACCTTGTCACGCCTCACTGACTGACTTGACAGGTGAACACAATGCACCACATGTCAGAGTGTCACTCACTTGTCTACCTGTCAAGCGTCACCTGTCAAGCTGACAGGTTGTCAGCCTTGTCACCCCTCACTGACTGACTTGACAGGTGACAACTGCACCACTGTCAGAGTGTCACTCACTTGTACCTGTCAAGCTGTCACCTGTTCAAGCTGAAGGTTGTCAAGCCTTGTCACGCCTCACTGACTGCTTGACAGGTGACAAAGCACCCACATGTCATGTCACTCACTGTCTACCTTCCGCTGTCACCTGTCAAGCTGACAGTTGTCAATCCTTGTCAACGCCTCACTGACTGACTTGACAGTGACAACAATGCACCACATGTCAGAGTGTCACTCACTTGTCTACCTGTCAAGCTGTCACCTGTCAAGCTGACAGGTTGTCAAGCCTTGTCACGCCTCACTGACTGACTTGACAGGTACAAACATGCACCACTGTCAGAGTGTCACTCACTTGTCTACCTGTCAAGCTGTCACCTTCAAGCTGACAGGTTGTCAAGCCTTGTCACGCCTCACTGACTGACTTGAACAGGTGACAACATGCACCACATGTTCAGAGTGTCACTCACTGTCTACCTTCAATCTCCCTGTCAAGCTGACAGGTTGTCAAGCAGCCTTGTCACATCCTCACTGACTGACTTGACAGGTGCAACAATGCACCACATGTCAGAGTGTCACTCACTTGTCTACCTGTCAACTGTCACCTGTCAGCTGACAGGTTGTCAAGCCTTGTCACGCCTCAACTGACTTGACAGCTGACAACAATGCACCACATGTCAGTGTCACTCACTGTCTACCTGTCAAGCTGTCACCTGTCCAAGCTGACAGGTTGTCAAGCCTTGTCACGCCTCACTACTGACTTGACAGTGACAACAATGCACCACATGTCAGAGTGTACTCACTTGTCTACCTTCAAGCTGTCACCTGTCAAGCTGACAGGTTTGTCAAGCCTTGTCACGCCTCACTGACTGACTTAGGTGACAACATGCACCACATGTCAGAGTGTCACTCACTTGTCTACCTGTCAAGCTGTCACCTGTCAAGCTGACAGGTTGTCAAGCCTTGTCACGCCTCACTGACTGACTTGACAGGTGACAACATGCACCACATGTCAGAGTGTCCTCACCTGTCTACCTGTCAAGCTGTCACCTGTCAAGCTGACAGGTTGGCAAGCCTTGTCACGCCTCACTGACTGACTTGACAGGTGACAACATGGCACCACATGTCAGAGTGTCACTCACTGTCTACCTGTCAAGCTGTCACCTGTCAAGCTGACAGGTTGTCAAGCCTTGTCACGCCTCACTGACTGACTTGACAGTGACAACAATGCACCACAGTCAGAGTGTCACTCACTTGTCTACCTGTCAAGCTGTCACCTGTCAAGCTGACAGGTTCAAGCCTTGTCACGCCTCCTGACTGACTTGACAGGTGACAAACAATGCACCACATGTCAGAGGTAGCCACTGTTACCTGTCAAGCTGTCACCTGTCAACTGCAGGTTGTCAGCCTTGTCACGACCCCCGACTGAACTTAGGTGACAACAATGCACCACATGTCGAGTGTCACTCACTTGTCTACCTGTCAAGCTGTCACCTGTCAAGCTGACAGGTTTGTCAAGGCCTTGTCACCCTCACTGACTGACTTGACAGTGACACAATGCACCACATGTCAGTGTCACTCACTTGTCTACCTGTCAGCTGTCACCCTGTCAAGCTGACAGGTTGTCAAGCCTTGTCACGCCTCACTGACTGACTTGACAGGTGACAACATGCACCACATGTCAGAGTGTCCTCACGTATACCTGTCAAGCTGTCACCTGCAAGCTGACAGTTGTCAAGCCTTGTCACGCCTCACTGACTGACTTGACAGGTGACAACAATGCACCACATGTCAGAGTCACTCACTTGTCTACCTGTCAAGCTGTCACCTGTCAAGCTGACAGTTGTCAAGCCTTGTCACGCCTCACTGACTGACTTACAGGTGACAACAATGCACCACTGTCAGAGTGTCACTCACTTGTCTACCTGTCAACTGTCACCTGTCAAGCTGACAGGTTGTCAGCCTTGTCACGCCTCACTGACTGACTTTCAGGTGACAACAATGCACCACATGTCAGAGTGTCACTCACTTGTCTACCTGTCAAGCTGTCACCTGTCAAGCTGACAGGTTGTCAGCTTGTCACGCCTCACTGACTGACTTGACAGGTGACAACAAGCCCACCATGTCAGAGTGTCACTCACTTGTCTACCTGTCAAGCTGTCACCTGTCAGCTGACAGGTTGTCAAGCCTTGTCACACGCCTCACTGACTGACTTGACAGGGACAACAATGCACCACATGTCAGAGTGTCACTCACTTGTATACCTGTCAAGCTGTCACCTGTCAACTGACAGGTTGTCAAGCCTTGTCACGCACGCCTCACTGACTGACTTGACAGTGACAACAGCATCCCACATGTCAGAGTGTCACTCACTTGTCTACCTGTCAAGCTCTCACCTGTCAAGCTGACAGGTTGTCAAGCCTTGTCACGCCTCACTGACTGACTTGACAGACAACAAGGCACCACCTGTCAGAGTGTCACTCACTTGTCTACCTGTCAAGCTGTCACCTTCAAGCTGACAGGTTGTCAAGCCTGTCACGCCTCACTGACTGACTTGACAGGTGACAACATGCACCACATGTCAGAGTGTCACTCACTGTCTACCTGTCAGCTGTCACCTGTCAAGCTACAGGTTGTCAAGCCTTGTCACGCCTCACTGACTGACTGACAGGTGACAACAATGCACCACATGTCAGAGTGTCACTCACTTGTCTACCTGTCAAGCTCACCTGTCAAGCTGAGAGTTGTCAGCCTTGTCACGCCTCACTGACTGACTTGACAGCTGACAACAATGCACCACATGTCAGAGTGTCACTCACTTGTCTACCTGTCAAGCTGTCACCTGTCAAGCTGACAGGTTGTCAAGCCTTGTCACGCCTCACTGACTGACTTACAGGTGACAACAATGCACCACATGTCAGTGTCACTCACTTGTCTACCTGTCAAGCTGTCACCTGTCAAGCTGACAGGTTGTCAAGCCTTGTCACCTCACTGACTGACTTGACAGGTGACAACAATGCACCACATGTCAGAGTGTCACTCACTTGTCTACCTGTCAAGCTGTCACCTGTCAAGCTGACAGGTTGTCAAGCTTGTCACGCCGCCTCACTGACTGACTTGACAGTGACAACAATGCACCACATGTCAGAGTTCACTCACTTGTCTACCTGTCAAGCTGTCACCTGTCAAGCTGACAGGTTGTCAAGCCTTGTCACGCCTCACTGACTGACTTGACAGTGACAACATGCACCACATGTCAGAGTGTCACTCACTTGTCTACCTGTCAAGCTGTCACCTGTCAAGCTGACAGGTTGTCAAGCTTCACGCCTCACTGACTGACTTGACAGGTGACAACAATGCACCCATGTCAGAGTGTCACTCACTTGTCTACCTGTCAAGCTGTCACCTGTCAAGCTGACAGGTTTCAAGCCTTGTCACGCCTCACGACTGACTTGACAGGTGACAACATGCACCCATGTCAGAGTGTCACTCACTTGTCTACCTGTCAAGCTGTCACCTGTCAAGCTGACAGGTTGTCAAGCCTTGTCACGCCTCACTGACTGACTTGACAGGTGACAACAATGCACCACATGTCAGAGTGTCACTCACTTGTCTACCTGTCAGCTGTCACCTGTCAAGCTGACAGGTTGTCAAGCCTTGTCACGCCTCACTGACTGACTTGACAGGACAACAATGCACCACATGTCAGAGTGTCACTCACTTGTCTACCTGTCAAGCTGTCCCTGTCAAGCTGACAGGTCAAGCCTGTCACGCCTCACTGGACTGACTTGAAGTGACAACATGCACCACATGTCAGAGTGTCACTCACTTGTCTACCTGTCAAGCTGTCACCTGTCAAGCTGACAGGTTTGTCAAGCCTTGTCACGCCTCACTGACTGACTTGACAGGTGACACAATGCACCACATGTCAGAGTGTCACTCACTTTCTACCTGTCAAGCTGTCACCTGTCAAGCTGACAGGTTGTCAAGCCTTGTCACGCCTCACTGACTGACTTGACAGGTGACAACATGCACCACATGTCAGAGTGTCACTCACCTTGTCTACCTGTCAAGCTGTCACCTGTCAAGCTGACAGGTTGTCAAGCCTTGTCACGCCTCACTGACTGACTTGACAGTGACAACATGCACCACATGTCAGAGTGTCACTCACTTGTACCTGTCAAGCTGTCACCCAAGCTGACAGGTTGTCAAGCCTTGTCACGCCTCACTGACTGACTTGACAGGTGACAACAATGCACCACATGTCAGAGTGTCACTCACTTGTCTACCTGTCAGCCTCACCTGTCAAGCTGACAGTTGTCAAGCCTTGTCACGCGCTCACTGACTGACTTGACGTGACAACAATGCACCACATGTCAGAGTGTCACTCACTGTCTACCTGTCAGCTCACCTGTCAACTGACAGGTTGTCAAGCCTTGTCACGCCTCACTGACTGACTTGACAGGTGACAACAAGCACCATGTCAGAGTGTCCTCACTTGTCTACCTGTCAAGCTGTCACCTGTCAAGCTGACAGGTTGTCAAGCCTTGTCACGCCTCACTGACTGACTTGACAGGTGACAACATGCACCACATGTCAGAGTCACTCACTTGTCTACCTGTCAAGCTGTCACCTGTCAAGCTTACAGGTTGTCAAGCCTTGTCACGCCTCACTGACTGACTTGACAGGTGACAACAATGCACCACATGTCAGAGTGTCACTCACTTGTCTACCTGTCAAGCTGTCACCTGTCAAGCTGACAGGTTGTCAAGCCTTGTCACGCCTCACTGACTGACTTGAGAGGTGACAACAATGCACCACATGTCAGAGTGTCACTCACTTGTCTACCTGTCAAGCTGTCACCTGTCAAGCTGACAGGTTGTCAAGCCTTGTCACCGCCTCACTGACTGACTTGACAGGTGACAACAATGCACCACATGTCAGAGTGTCCACTCACTTGTCTACCTGTCAAGCTGTCACCACCTGTCAAGCTGACAGTTGTCAAGCCTTGTCACCCTCACTGACTGACTTGACAGTGACAACATGCACCACATGTCAGAGTGTCACTCACTTGTCTACCTGTCAAGCTGTCACCTGTCAAGCTGACAGGTTGTCAAGCCTTGTCACGCCTCACTGACTGACTTGACAGGTGACAAGCACCACATGTCAGTGTCACTCACTTGTCTACCTGTCAAGCTGTCACCTGTCAAGCTGACAGGTTGTCAAGCCTTGTCACGCCCTCACTGACTGACTTGACAGGACAACAATGCACCACATGTCAGAGTGTCACTCACTTGTCTACCTGTCAAGCTTCACCTGTCAAGCTGACAGGTTGTCAAGCCTTGTCACGCCTCACTGACTGACTTGACAGGTGACAACAATGCACCACATGTCAGAGTGTCACTCACTTGTCTACCTGTCAAGCTGTCACCTGTCAAGCTGACAGGTTGTCAGCCTTGTCACAGCCTGACTGACGACACACTGACGACTGACAGACACAATGCACCACATGTCAGAGTGTCACTCACTTGTCTACCTTCAAGCTGTCACCTGTCAGCTGACAGGTTGTCAACCTTGTCACGCCTCACTGACTGACTTGACAGGTGACAACAATGCACCACATGTCAGAGTGTCACTCACTTGTACCTGTCAAGCTGTCACCTGTCAAGCTGACAGGTTTCAAGCCTTGTCACGCCCTCACTGACTGACTTGACAGGTGACAACAATGCACCACATGTCATGTCACTCACTTGTCTACCTGTCAAGCTGTCACCTGTCAAGCTGACAGGTTGTCAAGCCTTGTCACGCCTCACTGACTGACTTGACAGGTGACAACAATGCACCACATCAGAGTGTCACTCACATTGTCTACCTGTCAAGCTGTCACCTGTCAAGCTGACAGGTTGTCAAGCCTTGTCACGCCTCACTGACTGACTTGACAGGTGACAACAATGCACCACATGTCAGAGTGTCACTCACTTGTCGTCAAGCTGTCACCTGCAGCTGACAGGTTGTCAAGCCTTGTCACGCTCACTGACTGACTTGAGAGGTGCCATGCACCACATGTCAGAGTGTCACTCACTTGTCTACCTGTCAAGCTGTCACCTGTCAAGCTGATGTTGTCAAGCCTTGTCACGCCTCACTGACTGACTTGACAGTGACAACAATGCACCACATGTCAGAGTGTCACTCACTTGTCTACCTGTCAGCTGTCACCGTCAAGCTGACAGGTTGTCAAGCCTTGTCACGCCTCACTGACTGACTTGACAGGTGACAACAATGCACCACATGTCAGAGTGTCACTCACTTGTCTACCTGTCAAGCTGTCACCTGTCAAGCTGACAGGTTGTCAAGCCTTGTCACGCCTCACTGACTGACTTGACAGGTGACAACAATGCACCACATGTCAGATGTCACTCACTTGTCTACCTTCAAGCTGTCACCTGTCAAGCTGACAGGTTGTCAAGCCTTGTCACGCCTCACTGACTGACTTGACAGTGACAACAATGCACCACATGTCAGAGTGTCACTCACTTGTCTACCTGTCAAGCTGTCACCTGTCAGCCAGGTTGTCAAGCCTTGTCACGCCTCACTGACTGACTTGAGAGGTGACACAATGCACCACATGTCAGAGTGTCACTCACTTGTCTACCTGTCAAGCTGTCACCGTCAAGCTGACAGGTTGTCAAGCCTTGTCACGCCTCACTGACTGACTTGACAGGTGACAACAATGCACCACATGTCAGAGTGTCACTCACTTGTCTACCTGTCAAGCTGTCACCTGTCAAGCTGACAGGTTGTCAAGCCTTGTCACGCCTCACTGACTGACTTGACAGTGACAACATGCACCACATGTCAGAGTGTCACTCACTTGTCTACCTGTCAAGCTGTCACCTGTCAAGCTGACAGGTTGTCAAGCCTTGTCACGCCTCACTGACTGACTTGACAGGTGACAACAATGCACCACATGTCAGAGTGTCACTCACTTGTCTACCTGTCAAGCTGTCACCTGTCACTGACAGGTTCAAGCCTTGTCACGCCTCACTGACTGACTTGACAGGTGACAACAATGCACCACATGTCAGTGTCACTCACTTGTCTACCTGTCAAGCTGTCACCTGTCAAGCTGACAGGTTGTCAAGCCTTGTCACGCCTCACTGACTGACTTGACAGTGACAACATGCACCACATGTCAGAGTGTCACTCACTTGTCTACCTGTCAAGCTGTCACCTGTCAAGCTGACAGGTTTGTCAAGCCTTGTCACGCCTCACTGACTGACTTGACAGCTGACAACAATGCACCACATGTCAGAGTGTCACTCACTTGTCTACCTGTCAAGCTGTCACCTGTCAAGCTGACAGTTGTCAAGCCTTGTCACGCCTCACTGACTGACTTGACAGGTGACAACAATGCACCACATGTCAGAGTGTCACTCACTTGTCCTGTCAAGCTGTCACCTGTCAAGCTGACAGGTTGTCAAGCCTTGTCACGCCTCACTGACTTGACAGGTGACAACAATGCACCACATGTCAGAGTGTCACTCACTTGTCTACCTGTCAAGCTGTCACCTGTCAAGCTGACAGGTTGTCAAGCCTTGTCACGCCTCACTGACTGACTTGACAGGTGACAACAATGCACCACATGTCAGTGTCACTCACTTGTCTACCTGTCAAGCTGTCACCTGTCAAGCTGACAGGTTGTCAAGCCTTGTCACGCCTCACTGACTGACTTGACAGGTGACAACAATGCACCACATGTCAGAGTGTCACTCACTTGTCTACCTGTCAAGCTGTCACCTGTCAAGCTGACAGGTTGTCAAGCCTTGTCACGCCTCACTGACTGACTTGACAGGTGACAACAATGCACCACATGTCAGAGTGTCACTCACTTGTCTACCTGTCAAGCTGTCAAACTGACAGGTTGTCAAGTCTTGTCACACGCCTCACTGACTGACTTGACAGGTGACAACATGCACCATGTCAGAGTGTCACTCACTTGTACCTGTCAAGCTGTCACCTGTCAAGCTGACAGGTTGTCAAGCCTTGTCACGCCTCACTGACTGACTTGACAGGTGACAACAATGCACCACATGTCGAGTGTCACTCACTTGTCTACCTGTCAAGCTGTCACCTGTCAAGCTGACAGGTTGTCAAGCCTTGTCACGCCTCACTGACTGACTTGAGTGACAACAATGCACCACATGTCAGAGTGTCACTCACTTGTCTACCTGTCAAGCTGT
Source organism: Taenia multiceps (assembly GCA_001923025.3). Taxonomy (NCBI): domain Eukaryota; kingdom Metazoa; phylum Platyhelminthes; class Cestoda; order Cyclophyllidea; family Taeniidae; genus Taenia; species Taenia multiceps. The sequence goes on along the minus strand of MRSW03000360.1, from coordinate 12,089 downwards.
CACCTGTCAAGCTGACAGGTTGTCAAGCCTTGTCACGCCTCACTGACTGACTTGACAGGTGACAACAATGCACCACATGTCAGAGTGTCACTCACTTGTCTACCTGTCAAGCTGTCACCTGTCAAGCTGACAGGTTGTCAAGCCTTGTCACGCCCACTGACTGACTTGACAGACAACAATGCACCACATGTCAGATGTCACTCACTTGTCTACCTGTCAAGCTGTCACCTGTCAAGCTGACAGGTTGTCAAGCCTTGTCACGCCTCACTGACTGACTTGACAGGTGACAACTGCACCACATGTCAGAGTGTCACTCACTTGTCTACCTGTCAAGCTGTCACCTGTCAAGCTGACAGGTCAAGCCTTGTCACGCCTCACTGACTGACTTGACAGGTGACAACAATGCACCACATGTCAGAGTGTCACTCACTTGTCTACCTGTCAAGCTGTCACCTGTCAAGCTGACAGGTTGTCAAGCCTTGTCACGCCTCACTGACTGACTTGACAGGTGACAACAATGCACCACATGTCAGAGTGTCACTCACTTGTCTACCTGTCAAGCTGTCACCTGTCAAGCTGACAGGTTGTCAAGCCTTGTCACGCCTCACTGACTGACTTGACAGGTGACAACAATGCACCACATGTCAGAGTGTCACTCACTTGTCTACCTGTCAAGCTGTCACCTGTCAAGCTGACAGGTTGTCAAGCCTTGTCACGCCTCACTGACTGACTTGACAGTGACAACAATGCACCACATGTCTGAGTGTCACTCACTTGTCTACCTGTCAAGCTGTCACCTGTCAAGCTGACAGGTTGTCAAGCCTTGTCACGCCTCACTGACTGACTTGACAGGTGACAACAATGCACCACATGTCAGAGTGTCACTCACTTGTCTACCTGTCAAGCTGTCACCTGTCAAGCTGTCAGGTTGTCAAGCCTTGTCACGCCTCACTGACTGACTTGACAGGTGACAACAATGCACCACATGTCAGAGTGTCACTCACTTGTCTACCTGTCAAGCTGTCACCTGTCAAGCTGACAGGTTGTCAAGCCTTGTCACGCCTCACTGACTGACTTGACAGGTGACAACAATGCACCACATGTCAGAGTGTCACTCACTTGTTACTGTCAAGCTGTCACCTGTCACTGACAGGTTGTCAAGCCTTGTCACGCCTCACTGACTGACTTGACAGTGACAACAATGCACCACATGTCAGAGTGTCACTCACTGTCTACCTGTCAAGCTGTCACCTGTCAAGCTGACAGGTTGTCAAGCCTTGTCACGCCTCACTGACTGACTTGAGCAGACAACAATGCACCACATGTCAGAGTGTCACTCACTTTCTACCTGTCAAGCTGTCACCTGTCAAGCTGACAGGTTGTCAAGCCTTGTCACGCCTCACTGACTGACTTGACAGGTGACAACAATGCACCACATGTCAGAGTGTCACTCACTTGTCTACCTGTCAAGCTGTCACCTGTCAAGCTGACAGGTTGTCAAGCCTTGTCACGCCTCACTGACTGACTTGACAGGTGACAACAATGCACCACATGTCAGAGTGTCACTCACTTGTCTACCTGTCAAGCTGTCACCTGTCAAGCTGACAGGTTGTCAAGCCTTGTCACGCCTCACTGACTCTTGACAGGTGACAACAATGCACCACATGTCAGAGTGTCACTCACTTGTCTACCTGTCAAGCTGTCACCTGTCAAGCTGACAGGTTGTCAAGCCTTGTCACGCCTCACTGACTGACTTGACAGGTGACAACAATGCACCACATGTCAGAGTGTCACTCACTTGTCTACCTGTCAAGCTGTCACCTGTCAAGCTGACAGGTTGTCAAGCCTTGTTCCGCCTCACTGACTGACTTGACAGGTGACAACAATGCACCACATGTCAGAGTGTCACTCACTTGTCTACCTGTCAAGCTGTCACCTGTCAAGCTGACAGGTTGTCAAGCCTTGTCACGCCTCACTGACTGACTTGACAGGTGACAACAATGCACCACATGTCAGAGTGTCACTCACTTGTCTACCTGTCAAGCTGTCACCTGTCAAGCTGACAGGTTGTCAAGCCTTGTCACGCCTCACTGACTGACTTGACAGTGACAACAATGCACCACATGTCAGAGTGTCACTCACTTGTCTACCTGTCAAGCTGTCACCTGTCAAGCTGACAGGTTGTCAAGCCTTGTCACGCCTCACTGACTGACTTGACAGGTGACAACATGCACCACATGTCAGAGTGTCACTCACTTGTCTACCTGTCAAGCTGTCACCTGTCAAGCTGACAGTTGTCAAGCCTTGTCACGCCTCACTGACTGACTTGACAGGTGACAACAATGCACCACATGTCAGAGTGTCACTCACTTGTCTACCTGTCAAGCTGTCACCTGTCAAGCTGACAGGTTGTCAAGCCTTGTCACGCCTCACTGACTGACTTGACAGGTGACAACAATGCACCACATGTCAGAGTGTCACTCACTTGTCTACCTGTCAAGCTGTCACCTGTCAAGCTGACAGGTTGTCAAGCCTTGTCACGCCTCACTGACTGACTTGACAGGTGACAACAATGCACCACATGTCAGAGTGTCACTCACTTGTACCTGTCAAGCTGTCACCTGTCAAGCTGACAGGTTGTCAAGCCTTGTCACGCCTCACTGACTGACTTGACAGGTGACAACAATGCACCACATGTCAGAGTGTCACTCACTTGTCTACCGGTCAAGCTGTCACCTGTCAAGCTGACAGGTTGTCAAGCCTTGTCACGCCTCACTGACTGACTTGACAGGTGACAACAATGCACCACATGTCAGAGTGTCACTCACTTGTCTACCTGTCAAGCTGTCACCTGTCAAGCTGACAGGTTGTCAAGCCTTGTCACGCCTCACTGACTGACTTGACAGGTGACAACATGCACCACATGTCAGAGTGTCACTCACTTGTCTACCTGTCAAGCTGTCACCTGTCAAGCTGACAGGTTGTCAAGCCTTGTCACGCCTCACTGACTGACTTGACAGGTGACAACAATGCACCACATGTCAGAGTGTCACTCACTTGTCTACCTGTCAAGCTGTCACCTGTCAAGCTGACAGGTTGTCAAGCCTTGTCACGCCTCACTGACTGACTTGACAGGTGACAACAATGCACCACATGTCAGAGTGTCACTCACTGTTACCTTCAAGCTGTCACCTGTCAAGCTGACAGGTTGTCAAGCCTTGTCACGCCTCACTGACTGACTTGACAGTGACAACAATGCACCACATGTCAGAGTGTCACTCACTTGTCTACCTGTCAAGCTGTCACCTGTCAAGCTGACAGGTTGTCAAGCCTTGTCACGCCTCACTGACTGACTTGACAGTGACAACAATGCACCACATGTCAGAGTGTCACTCACTTGTCTACCTGTCAAGCTGTCACCTGTCAAGCTGACAGGTTGTCAAGCCTTGTCACGCCTCACTGACTGACTTGACAGGTGACAACAATGCACCACATGTCAGAGTGTCACTCACTTGTCTACCTGTCAAGCTGTCACCTGTCAAGCTGACAGGTTGTCAAGCCTTGTCACGCCTCACTGACTGACTTGACAGGTGACAACAATGCACCACATGTCAGAGTGTCACTCACTTGTCTACCTGTCAAGCTGTCACCTGTCAAGCTGACAGGTTGTCAAGCCTTGTCACGCCTCACTGACTGACTTGACAGGTGACCACAATGCACCACATGTCAGAGTGTCACTCACCTGTCTACCTGTCAAGCTGACAGTTTGTCAAGCCTTGTCACGCCTCACTGACTGACTTGACAGGTGACAACAATGCACCACATGTCAGAGTGTCACTCACTTGTCTACCTCTCAAGCTGTCACCTGTCAAGCTGACAGGTTGTCAAGCCTTGTCACGCCTCACTGACTGACTTGACAGGTGACAACAATGCACCACATGTCAGAGTGTCACTCACTTGTCTACCTGTCAAGCTGTCACCTGTCAAGCTGACAGGTTGTCAAGCCTTGTCACGCCTCACTGACTGACTTGACAGGTGACAACAATGCACCACATGTCAGAGTGTCACTCACTTGTACCTGTCAAGCTGTCACCTGTCAAGCTGACAGTTGTCAAGCCTTGTCACGCCTCACTGACTGACTTGACAGTGACAACAATGCACCACATGTCAGAGTGTCACTCACTTGTCTACCTGTCAAGCTGTCACCTGTCAAGCTGACAGGTTTCAAGCCTTGTCACGCCTCACTGACTGACTTGACAGTGACAACAATGCACCACATTCAGAGTGTCACTCACTTGTCTACCTGTCAAGCTGTCACCTGTCAAGCTGACAGGTTGTCAAGCCTTGTCACGCGCTCACTGACTGACTTGACAGGTGACAACAAGCACCACATGTCAGAGTGTCACTCACTTGTCTACCTGTCAAGCTGTCACCTGTCAAGCTGACAGGTGTCAAGCCTTGTCACGCCTCACTGACTGACTTGACAGGTGACAACAATGCACCACATGTCAGAGTGTCACTCACTTGTCTACCTGTCAAGCTGTCACCTGTCAAGCTGTCAGTTGTCAAGCCTTGTCACGCCTCACTGACTGACTTGAAGGTGACAACAATGCACCACATGTCAGAGTGTCACTCACTTGTCTACCTGTCAAGCTGTCCCTGTCAAGCTGACAGGTTGTCAAGCCTTGTCACGCCTCACTGACTGACTTGACAGGTGACAACAAGCACCACATGTCAGAGTGTCACTCACTTGTCTACCTGTCAAGCTGTCACCTGTCAAGCTGACAGGTTGTCAAGCCTTGTCACGCCTCACTGACTGACTTGACAGGTGACAACATGCACCACATGTCAGAGTGTCACTCACTTGTCTACCTGTCAAGCTGTCACCTGTCAAGCTGACAGGTTGTCAAGCCTTGTCACGCCTCACTGACTGACTTGACAGGTGACAACAAGCACCACATGTCGAGTGTCACTCACTTGTCTACCTGTCAAGCTGTCACCTGTCAAGCTGACAGGTTGTCAAGCCTTGTCACGCCTCACTGACTGACTTGACAGGTGACAACAATGCACCACATGTCAGAGTGTCACTCACTTGTCTACCTGTCAAGCTGTCACCTGTCAAGCTGACAGGTTGTCAAGCCTTGTCACGCCTCACTGACTACTTTCAGGTGACAAAATGCACCACATGTCAAGTGTCACTCCACTTGTCTACCTGTCACTGTCACCTGTCAAGCTGACAGGTTGTCAAGCCTTGTCACGCCTCACTGACTGACTTGACAGGTGACAACATTGCACCACATGTCAGAGTGTCACTCACTTGTCTACCTGTCAAGTCACCTGTCAAGCTGACAGGTTGTCAAGCCTTGTCACGCCTCACTGACTGACTTGACAGGTGACAACAATGCACCACATGTCAGAGTGTCACTCACTTGTCTACCTGTCAAGCTGTCACCTGTCAAGCTGACAGGTTGTCAAGCCTTGTCACGCCTCACTGACTGACTTGACAGGTGACAACAAGCCACCACATGTCAGAGTGTCACTCACTTGTCTACCTGTCAAGCTGTCACCTGTCAAGCTGACAGGTTGTCAAGCCTTGTCACGCCTCACTGACTGACTTGACAGGTGACAACAATGCACCACATGTCAGAGTGTCACTCACTTGTCTACCTGTCAAGCTGTCACCTGTCAAGCTGACAGGTTGTCAAGCCTTGTCACGCCTCACTGACTGACTTGACAGGTGACAACAATGCACCACATGTCAGAGTGTCACTCACTTGTCTACCTGTCAAGCTGTCACCTGTCAAGCTGACAGGTTGTCAAGCCTTGTCACGCCTCACTGACTGACTTGACAGGTGACAACAATGCACCACATGTCAGAGTGCACTCACTTGTCTACCTGTCAAGCTGTCACCTGTCAAGCTGACAGGTTGTCAAGCCTTGTCACGCCTCACTGACTGACTTGACAGGTGACAACAATGCACCACATGTCAGAGTGTCACTCACTTGTCTACCTGTCAAGCTGTCACCTGTCAAGCTGACAGGTTGTCAAGCCTTGTCACGCCTCACTGACTGACTTGAAGGTGACCAATGCACCACATGTCAGAGTGTCACTCACTGTCTACCTGTCAAGCTGTCACCTGTCAAGCTGACAGGTTGTCAAGCCTTGTCACGCCTCACTGACTGACTTGACAGGTGACAACAATGCACCACATGTCAGAGTGTCACTCACTTGTCTACCTGTCAAGCTGTCACCTGTCAAGCTGACAGGTTGTCAAGCCTTGTCACGCCTCACTGACTGACTTGACAGGTGACAACAATGCACCACATGTCAGAGTGTCACTCACTTGTATACTGTCAAGCTGACAGGTTGTCAAGCCTTGTCACGCCTCACTGACTGACTTGACAGGTGACAACAAGCACCACATGTCAGAGTGTCACTCACTTGTCTACCTGTCAAGCTGTCACCTGTCAAGCTGAGGTTGTCCAGCCTTGTCACGCCTCACTGACTGACTTGACAGCTGACAACAATGCACCACATGTCAGAGTGTCACTCACTTGTCTACCTGTCAAGCTGTCACCTGTCAAGCTGCAGGTTGTCAAGCCTTGTCACGCCTCACTGACTGACTTGACGGTGACAACAATGCACCACATGTCAGAGTGTCACTCACTTGTCTACCTGTCAAGCTGTCACCTGTCAAGCTGACAGGTTTCAAGCCTTGTCACGCCTCACTGACTGACTTGACAGGTGACAACAATGCACCATGTCAGAGTGTCACTCACTTGTCTACCTGTCAAGCTGTCACCTGTCAAGCTGACAGGTTGTCAAGCCTTGTCACGCCTCACTGACTGACTTGACAGGTGACAACAATGCACCACATGTCAGTGTCACTCACTTGTCTACCTGTCAAGCTGTCACCTGTCAGCTGACAGGTTGTCAAGCCTTGTCACGCCTACTGACTGACTTGACAGGGACAACAATGCACCACATGTCAGAGTGTCACTCCTTGTCTACCTGTCAAGCTGTCACCTGTCAAGCTGACAGGTTTCAAGCCTTGTCACGCCTCACTGACTGACTTGACAGGTGACAACAATGCACCACATGTCAGAGTGTCACTCACTTGTCTACCTGTCAAGCTGTCACCTGTCAAGCTGTCAGGTTTCAAGCCTTGTCACGCCTCACTGACTGACTTGACAGTGACAACAATGCACCCATGTCAGAGTGTCACTCACTTGTCTACCTGTCAAGCTGTCACCTGTCAAGCTGACAGGTTGTCAAGCCTTGTCAAGCCCACTGACTGACTTGATAGTGACAACAATGCACCACATGTCAGAGTGCACTCACTTGTCTACCTGTCAAGCTGTCACCTGTCAAGCTGTCAGGTTGTCAGCCTTGTCACGCCTCACTGTCTGACTTGAGAGGTGACAACTGCACCACATGTCAGTTCACCACTTGTCTACCTGTCAAGCTGTCACCTGTCAAGCTGACAGGTTGTCAAGCCTTGTCACGCCTCACTGTGACTGACTTGAGAGGTGACAACAATGCACCACATGTCAGAGTGTCACTCACTTGTCTACCTGTCAAGCTGTCACCTGTCAAGCTGCAGGTTGTCAAGCCTTGTCACCGCCTACAGACTGACTTGACGGTGACAACAATGCACCACATGTCAGAGTGTCACTCACTTGTCTACCTGTCCAAGCTGTCACCGTCAAGCTGACAGGTGTCAAGCCTTGTCACGCCTCACTGACTGACTTTAGAGGTGACAACAATGCACCACATGTCAGAGTGTCACTCACTTGTCTACCTGTCAAGCTGTCACCTGTCAAGCTGACAGTTGTCAAGCCTTGTCACGCCTCACTGACTGACTTGACAGGTGACAACAAGCACCACATGTCAGAGTGTCACTCACTTGTCTACCTGTCAAGCTGTCACCTGTCAAGCTGACAGGTTGTCAAGCCTTGTCACGCCTCACTGACTGACTTGACAGTGACAACAATGCACCACATTCAGAGTGTCACTCACTTGTCTACCTGTCAAGCTGTCACCTGTCAAGCTGACAGGTTGTCAAGCAAGCCTTTCACACGCCTCACTGACTGACTTGACTGACAACAATGCACCACATGTCAGAGTGTCACTCACTTGTCTACCTGTCAAGCTGTCACCTGTCAAGCTGACAGGTTGTCAAGCCTTGTCACTCCGCCTCACTGACTGACTTGACATGACAACAATGCACCACATGTCAGAGTGTCACTCACTTTCTACCTGTCAAGCTGTCACCTGTCAAGCTGTCAGGTGTCAAGCCTTGTCACGCCTCACTGACTACTTGACAGTGACAACAATGACCACATGTCAGAGTGTCACTCACTTGTCTACCTGTCAACGTCAGCCGTCAAGCTGTCAGTTGTCAAGCCTTGTCACGCCTCACTGACGCTTGACAGGTGACAACATGCACCACATGTCAGAGTGTCACTCACTTGTCTACCTGTCAAGCTGTCACCTGTCAAGCTGACAGGTTGTCAAGCCTTGTCACGCCTCACTGACTACTTGACAGGTGACAACAATGCACCACATGTCAGAGTGTCACTCACCTTGTACCTGTCAAGCTTCACCTGTCAAGCTGACAGGTTGTCAAACCTTGTCACGCCTCACTGACTGACTTGAGAGGTGACAACAATGCCCACATCAGAGTGTCACTCACTGTTCCTGTCAAGCTGTCACCTGTCACGCTGACAGTTGTCAAGCCTTGTCACGCCTCACTGACTGACTTGACAGGTGACAACAATGCACCACATGTCAGAGTGTCACTCACTTGTCTACCTGTCAAGCTGTCACCTGTCAAGCTGACAGGTTGTCAAGCCTTGTCACGCCTCACTGACTGACTTGACAGGTGACAACAATGCACCACATGTCAGAGTGTCACTCACTTGTCTACCTGTCAAGCTGTCACCTGTCAAGCTTCAGGTTTGTCAAGCCTTGTCACGCCTCACTGACTGACTTGAGGGACAACAATGCACCACATGTCAGAGTGTCACTCACTTGTCTACCTGTCAAGCTGTCACCTGTCAAGCTGTCAGGTTGTCAAGCTGTCACGCCTCACTGACTGACTTGACAGGTGACAACAATTGCACCACATGTCAGAGTGTCACTCACTTGTCTACCTGTCAAGCTGTCACCTGTCAAGCTGAGTGTCAGCTTGTCACGCCACTACTGATTGACAGGTGACAACAACAATGCACCACATGTCAGAGTGTCACTCCCTTGTCTACCTGTCAAGCTGTCACGTCATGGTCAAGTGTCAAGCCTTGTCACGCCTCACTGACTGACTTGACAGCTGACAACAATGCACACATGTCAGAGTGTCACTCACTTGTCTACCTGTCAAGCTGTCACCTGTCAAGCTGACAGGTCAAGCCTTGTCACGCCTCACTGACTGACTTGACAGTTGACAACAAGCACCACATGTCAGAGTGTCACTCACTTGTTCTACCTGTCAAGCTGTCACCTGTCAAGCTGACAGGTTGTCAAGCCTTGTCACGCCTCACTGACTGACTTGACAGTGACAACAATGCACCACATGTCAAGTGTCACTCACTTGTCTACCTGTCAAGCTGTCACCTGTCAAGCTGTCAGGTTGTCAAGCCTTGTCACGCCTCACTGACTGACTTGACAGGTGACAACAATGCACCAATGTCAGAGTGTCACTCACTTGTCTACCTGTCAAGCTGTCACCTGTCAAGCTGACAGGTTGTCAAGCCTTGTCACGCCTCACTGACTGACTTGACGGTTGACACACAATGCACCCATGTCAGAGTGTCACTCACTTGTCTACCTGTCAAGCTGTCACCTGTCAAGCTGACAGTTGTCAAGCCTTGTCAAGCCCCACTGACTGACTTGAGAGTGACAACAATGCACCACATGTCAGAGTGTCACCACTTGTCTACCTGTCAAGCTGTCACCTGTCAAGCTGACAGTTGTCAAGCCTTGTCACGCCTCACACTGACTGACTGACTTGAGGTGACAACAATGCACCACATGTCGAGTGTCACTCACTTGTCTACCTGTCAATCTGTCACCTGTCAAGCTGAGGTCAAGCCTTGTCACGCTCACTACTGATTGACAGGTGACAACAATGCACCACATGTCAGAGTGCACTCACTTGTCTACCTGTCAAGCTGTCACCTGTCAAGCTGTCAGTGTCAAGCCTTGCACGCCCACTGACAGACTTGACAGGTGACAACAATGCACCACATGTCAAGTGTGTCACTCACTTGTCTACCTGTCAAGCTGTCACCTGTCAAGCTGACAGGTTGTCAGCCTTGTCACGCCTCACTGACTGACTTGACAGGTGACAACAATGCACCACATGTCAGAGTGTCACTCACTTGTCTACCTGTTCAAGCTGTCACCTGTCAAGCTGACAGGTTGTCAAGCCTTGTCACGCCTCACTGACTGACTTGAGAAGGTGACAACAATGCACCACATGTCAGAGTGTCACTCACTTGTCTACCTGTCAAGCTGTCACCTGTCAAGCTGACAGGTTGTCAAGCCTTGTCACGCCTCACTGACTGACTTGACGGTGACAACAATGCACCACATGTCAGAGTGTCACTCACTTGTCTACCTGTCAAGCTGTCACCTGTCAAGCTGACAGGTTGTCAAGCCTTTCGCTCACTGACTGACTTGACAGCTGACAACAATGCACCACATGTCAGAGTGTCACTTCACTTTACCTGTCAAGCTGTCACCTGTCAAGCTGACGGTTGTCAAGCCTTTCACGCCTCACTGACTGGACTTGACAGTGACAACAATGCACCACATGTCAGAGTGTCACTCACTTGTCTACCTGTCAACTGTCACCTGTCAAGCTGACAGGTTGTCAAGCCTTGTCACGCCTAACTGACTCACTTGAGAGGTGCAACAATGCACCACATGTCAGAGTGTCACTCACTTGTCTACCTGTCAAGCTGTCACCTGTCAAGCTGACAGGTTGTCAAGCCTTGTCACGCCTCACTGACTGACTTGACAGGTGACACAACAATGCACCACATGTCAGAGTGTCACTCACTGTATACCTGTCAAGCTGTCACGTCCAAGCTGACAGGTTGTCAAGCCTTGTCCGCCTCACTGACTGACTTGACAGGTGACCACAATGCCCACATGTCAGATGTCACTCACTTTTACCTGTCAAGCTGTCACCTGTCAACTGACAGGTTGTCAAGCCTTGTCGCCTACTGGACGACTTGACGGTGACAACAATGCACCACATGTCAGATGTCACTCACTTTTTCAAGCTGTCACCTGTCAATCTGACAGTTGTCAAGCCTTGTCACGCCTCACTGACTGACTGACAGAGTGACAACAATGCACCACTGTCAGAGTGTCACTCACTGTCTACCTGTCAAGCTGACCTGTCAAGCTGACAGGTTGTCAAGCCTTGTCACGCCTCACTGACTGACTGACAGGTGACAACAATGCACCACATGTCAGAGTGTCACTCACTTGTCTACCTGTCACTGTCACCTGTCACTGACAGTTGTCAGCCTTGTCACGCTCCTGACTGACTTGACAGGACAACAATGCACCACATGTCAGAGTGTCACTCACTTGTCTACCTGTCAAGCTGTCACCTGTCAAGCTGACAGGTTGTCAGCCTTGTCACGCCTCACTGACTGACTTGACAGGTGACAACATGCACCACATGTCAGAGTGGTCACTCACTTGTCTACCTGTCAAGCTGTCACCTGTCAAGCTGAGGTTTCAAGCCTTGTCACGCCTCACTGACTGACTTGAGGTGACAACAATGCACCACATGTCAGAGTGTCACTCATTGTCTACCTGGTCAAGCTGTCACCTGTCAAGCTGACAGGTTTCAAGCCTTGTCACGCCTCACGACTTACTTGACAGGTGAAACAATGCACCACATGTCAGTGTCACTCACTTGTCTACCTGTCAAGCTGTCACCTGTCAGCTGACAGGTTTTCAAGCCTTTTCGCGCCTCACTGACTGACTTACACGCAACAATGCACCACATGTCAGAGTGTCACTCACTTTCCACCTTCAGCTGTCACGCTGAAGCTGACAGGTTGTCAAG
>MRSW03000359.1:0-21709 GCA_001923025.3 Taenia multiceps | reverse complement strand
CACATGTCAGAGTGTCACTCACTTGTCTACCTGTCAACTGTCACCTGTCAAGCTGACAGGTTGTCAAGCCTTGCACGCCCTCACTGACTGACTTGACAGGTGACAACAATGCACCACATGTCAGAGTGTCACTCACTTGTCTACCTGTCAAGCTGTCACTGTCAAGCTGACAGGTTGTCAAGCCTTGTCAGCCTCACTGACTGACTGACAGGTGACAACAATGCACCACATGTCAGAGTGTCACTCACTTGTCTACCTGTCAAGCTGTCACCTGTCAAGCTGACAGGTTGTCAAGCCTTGTCACGCCTCACTGACTGACTTGACAGGTGACAACAATGCACCACATGTCAGAGTGTCACTCACTTGTCTACCTGTCAAGCTGTCACCTGTCAAGCTGACAGGTTGTCAAGCCTTGTCACGCCTCACTGACTGACTTGACAGTGACAACAATGCACCACATGTCAGAGTGTCACTCACTTGTCTACCTGTCAAGCTGTCACCTGTCAAGCTGACAGGTTGTCAAGCCTTGTCACCCTCACTGACTGACTTGACAGGTGACAACAATGCACCACATGTCAGAGTGTCACTCACTTGTCTACCTGTCAAGCTGTCACTGTCAAGCTGACAGGTTGTCAAGCCTTGTCACGCCTCACTGACTGACTTGACAGTGACAACAATGCACCACATGTCAGAGTGTCACTCACTTGTCTACCTGTCAAGCTGTCACCTGTCAAGCTGACAGGTTGTCAAGCCTTGTCACGCCTCACTGACTGACTTGACAGGTGACAACAATGCACCACATGTCAGAGTGTCACTCACTTGTCTACCTGTCAAGCTGTCACCTGTCAAGCTGACAGGTTGTCAAGCCTTGTCACGCCTCACTGACTGACTTGACAGGTGACAACAATGCACCACATGTCAGAGTGTCACTCACTTGTCTACCTGTCAAGCTGTCACCTGTCAAGCTGACAGGTTGTCAAGCCTTGTCACGCCTCACTGACTGACTTGACAGGTGACAACAATGCACCACATGTCAGAGTGTCACTCACTTGTCTACCTGTCAAGCTGTCACCTGTCAAGCTGACAGGTTGTCAAGCTCTGTCACGCCTCACTGACTGACTTGACAGGTGACAACAATGCACCACATGTCAGAGTGTCACTCACTTGTCTACCTGTCAAGCTGTCACCTGTCAAGCTGACAGTTGTCAAGCCTTGTCACGCCTCACTGACTGACTTGACAGGTGACAACAATGCACCACATGTCAGAGTGTCACTCACTTGTCTACCTGTCAAGCTGTCACCTGTCAAGCTGACAGGTTGTCAAGCCTTGTCACGCCTCACTGACTGACTTGACAGGTGACAAAATGCACCACATGTCAGAGTGTCACTCACTTGTCTACCTGTCAAGCTGTCACCTGTCAAGCTGACAGGTTGTCAAGCCTTGTCACGCCTCACTGACTGACTTGACAGGTGACAACAATGCACCACATGTCAGAGTGTCACTCACTTGTCTACCTGTCAAGCTGTCACCTGTCAAGCTGACAGGTTGTCAAGCCTTGTCACGCCTCACTGACTGACTTGACAGGTGACAACAATGCACCACATGTCAGAGTGTCACTCACTTGTCTACCTGTCAAGCTGTCACCTGTCAAGCTGACAGGTTGTCAAGCCTTGTCACGCCTCACTGACTGACTTGACAGGTGACAACAATGCACCACATGTCAGAGTGTCACTCACTTGTCTACCTGTCAAGCTGTCACCTGTCAAGCTGACAGGTTGTCAAGCCTTGTCACGCCTCACTGACTGACTTGACAGGTGACAACAATGCACCACATGTCAGAGTGTCACTCACTTGTCTACCTGTCAAGCTGTCACCTGTCAAGCTGACAGGTTGTCAAGCCTTGTCACGCCTCACTGACTGACTTGACAGGTGACAACAATGCACCACATGTCAGAGTGTCACTCACTTGTCTACCTGTCAAGCTGTCACCTGTCAAGCTGACAGGTTGTCAAGCCTTGTCACGCCTCACTGACTGACTTGACAGGTGACAACAATGCACCACATGTCAGAGTGTCACTCACTTGTCTACCTGTCAAGCTGTCACCTGTCAAGCTGACAGGTTGTCAAGCCTTGTCACGCCTCACTGACTGACTTGACAGGTGACAACAATGCACCACATGTCAGAGTGTCACTCACTTGTCTACCTGTCAAGCTGTCACCTGTCAAGCTGACAGGTTGTCAAGCCTTGTCACGCCTCACTGACTGACTTGACAGGTGACAACAATGCACCACATGTCAGAGTGTCACTCACTTGTCTACCTGTCAAGCTGTCACCTGTCAAGCTGACAGGTTGTCAAGCCTTGTCACGCCTCACTGACTGACTTGACAGGTGACAACAATGCACCACATGTCAGAGTGTCACTCACTTGTCTACCTGTCAAGCTGTCACCTGTCAAGCTGACAGGTTGTCAAGCCTTGTCACGCCTCACTGACTGACTTGACAGGTGACAACAATGCACCACATGTCAGAGTGTCACTCACTTGTCTACCTGTCAAGCTGTCACCTGTCAAGCTGACAGGTTGTCAAGCCTTGTCACGCCTCACTGACTGACTTGACAGGTGACAACAATGCACCACATGTCAGAGTGTCACTCACTTGTCTACCTGTCAAGCTGTCACCTGTCAAGCTGACAGGTTGTCAAGCCTTGTCACGCCTCACTGACTGACTTGACAGGTGACAACAATGCACCACATGTCAGAGTGTCACTCACTTGTCTACCTGTCAAGCTGTCACCTGTCAAGCTGACAGGTTGTCAAGCCTTGTCACGCCTCACTGACTGACTTGACAGGTGACAACAATGCACCACATGTCAGAGTGTCACTCACTTGTCTACCTGTCAAGCTGTCACCTGTCAAGCTGACAGGTTGTCAAGCCTTGTCACGCCTCACTGACTGACTTGACAGGTGACAACAATGCACCACATGTCAGAGTGTCACTCACTTGTCTACCTGTCAAGCTGTCACCTGTCAAGCTGACAGGTTGTCAAGCCTTGTCACGCCTCACTGACTGACTTGACAGGTGACAACAATGCACCACATGTCAGAGTGTCACTCACTTGTCTACCTGTCAAGCTGTCACCTGTCAAGCTGACAGGTTGTCAAGCCTTGTCACGCCTCACTGACTGACTTGACAGGTGACAACAATGCACCACATGTCAGAGTGTCACTCACTTGTCTACCTGTCAAGCTGTCACCTGTCAAGCTGACAGGTTGTCAAGCCTTGTCACGCCTCACTGACTGACTTGACAGGTGACAACAATGCACCACATGTCAGAGTGTCACTCACTTGTCTACCTGTCAAGCTGTCACCTGTCAAGCTGACAGGTTGTCAAGCCTTGTCACGCCTCACTGACTGACTTGACAGGTGACAACAATGCACCACATGTCAGAGTGTCACTCACTTGTCTACCTGTCAAGCTGTCACCTGTCAAGCTGACAGGTTGTCAAGCCTTGTCACGCCTCACTGACTGACTTGACAGGTGACAACAATGCACCACATGTCAGAGTGTCACTCACTTGTCTACCTGTCAAGCTGTCACCTGTCAAGCTGACAGGTTGTCAAGCCTTGTCACGCCTCACTGACTGACTTGACAGGTGACAACAATGCACCACATGTCAGAGTGTCACTCACTTGTCTACCTGTCAAGCTGTCACCTGTCAAGCTGACAGGTTGTCAAGCCTTGTCACGCCTCACTGACTGACTTGACAGGTGACAACAATGCACCACATGTCAGAGTGTCACTCACTTGTCTACCTGTCAAGCTGTCACCTGTCAAGCTGACAGGTTGTCAAGCCTTGTCACGCCTCACTGACTGACTTGACAGGTGACAACAATGCACCACATGTCAGAGTGTCACTCACTTGTCTACCTGTCAAGCTGTCACCTGTCAAGCTGACAGGTTGTCAAGCCTTGTCACGCCTCACTGACTGACTTGACAGGTGACAACAATGCACCACATGTCAGAGTGTCACTCACTTGTCTACCTGTCAAGCTGTCACCTGTCAAGCTGACAGGTTGTCAAGCCTTGTCACGCCTCACTGACTGACTTGACAGTGACAACAATGCACCACATGTCAGAGTGTCACTCACTTGTCTACCTGTCAAGCTGTCACCTGTCAAGCTGACAGGTTGTCAAGCCTTGTCACGCCTCACTGACTGACTTGACAGGTGACAACAATGCACCACATGTCAGAGTGTCACTCACTTGTCTACCTGTCAAGCTGTCACCTGTCAAGCTGACAGGTTGTCAAGCCTTGTCACGCCTCACTGACTGACTTGACAGGTGACAACAATGCACCACATGTCAGAGTGTCACTCACTTGTCTACCTGTCAAGCTGTCACCTGTCAAGCTGACAGGTTGTCAAGCCTTGTCACGCCTCACTGACTGACTTGACAGGTGACAACAATGCACCACATGTCAGAGTGTCACTCACTTGTCTACCTGTCAAGCTGTCACCTGTCAAGCTGACAGGTTGTCAAGCCTTGTCACGCCTCACTGACTGACTTGACAGGTGACAACAATGCACCACATGTCAGAGTGTCACTCACTTGTCTACCTGTCAAGCTGTCACCTGTCAAGCTGACAGGTTGTCAAGCCTTGTCACGCCTCACTGACTGACTTGACAGGTGACAACAATGCACCACATGTCAGAGTGTCACTCACTTGTCTACCTGTCAAGCTGTCACCTGTCAAGCTGACAGGTTGTCAAGCCTTGTCACGCCTCACTGACTGACTTGACAGGTGACAACAATGCACCACATGTCAGAGTGTCACTCACTTGTCTACCTGTCAAGCTGTCACCTGTCAAGCTGACAGGTTGTCAAGCCTTGTCACGCCTCACTGACTGACTTGACAGGTGACAACAATGCACCACATGTCAGAGTGTCACTCACTTGTCTACCTGTCAAGCTGTCACCTGTCAAGCTGACAGGTTGTCAAGCCTTGTCACGCCTCACTGACTGACTTGACAGGTGACAACAATGCACCACATGTCAGAGTGTCACTCACTTGTCTACCTGTCAAGCTGTCACCTGTCAAGCTGACAGGTTGTCAAGCCTTGTCACGCCTCACTGACTGACTTGACAGGTGACAACAATGCACCACATGTCAGAGTGTCACTCACTTGTCTACCTGTCAAGCTGTCACCTGTCAAGCTGACAGGTTGTCAAGCCTTGTCACGCCTCACTGACTGACTTGACAGGTGACAACAATGCACCACATGTCAGAGTGTCACTCACTTGTCTACCTGTCAAGCTGTCACCTGTCAAGCTGACAGGTTGTCAAGCCTTGTCACGCCTCACTGACTGACTTGACAGGTGACAACAATGCACCACATGTCAGAGTGTCACTCACTTGTCTACCTGTCAAGCTGTCACCTGTCAAGCTGACAGGTTGTCAAGCCTTGTCACGCCTCACTGACTGACTTGACAGGTGACAACAATGCACCACATGTCAGAGTGTCACTCACTTGTCTACCTGTCAAGCTGTCACCTGTCAAGCTGACAGGTTGTCAAGCCTTGTCACGCCTCACTGACTGACTTGACAGGTGACAACAATGCACCACATGTCAGAGTGTCACTCACTTGTCTACCTGTCAAGCTGTCACCTGTCAAGCTGACAGGTTGTCAAGCCTTGTCACGCCTCACTGACTGACTTGACAGGTGACAACAATGCACCACATGTCAGAGTGTCACTCACTTGTCTACCTGTCAAGCTGTCACCTGTCAAGCTGACAGGTTGTCAAGCCTTGTCACGCCTCACTGACTGACTTGACAGGTGACAACAATGCACCACATGTCAGAGTGTCACTCACTTGTCTACCTGTCAAGCTGTCACCTGTCAAGCTGACAGGTTGTCAAGCCTTGTCACGCCTCACTGACTGACTTGACAGGTGACAACAATGCACCACATGTCAGAGTGTCACTCACTTGTCTACCTGTCAAGCTGTCACCTGTCAAGCTGACAGGTTGTCAAGCCTTGTCACGCCTCACTGACTGACTTGACAGGTGACAACAATGCACCACATGTCAGAGTGTCACTCACTTGTCTACCTGTCAAGCTGTCACCTGTCAAGCTGACAGGTTGTCAAGCCTTGTCACGCCTCACTGACTGACTTGACAGGTGACAACAATGCACCACATGTCAGAGTGTCACTCACTTGTCTACCTGTCAAGCTGTCACCTGTCAAGCTGACAGGTTGTCAAGCCTTGTCACGCCTCACTGACTGACTTGACAGGTGACAACAATGCACCACATGTCAGAGTGTCACTCACTTGTCTACCTGTCAAGCTGTCACCTGTCAAGCTGACAGGTTGTCAAGCCTTGTCACGCCTCACTGACTGACTTGACAGGTGACAACAATGCACCACATGTCAGAGTGTCACTCACTTGTCTACCTGTCAAGCTGTCACCTGTCAAGCTGACAGGTTGTCAAGCCTTGTCACGCCTCACTGACTGACTTGACAGGTGACAACAATGCACCACATGTCAGAGTGTCACTCACTTGTCTACCTGTCAAGCTGTCACCTGTCAAGCTGACAGGTTGTCAAGCCTTGTCACGCCTCACTGACTGACTTGACAGGTGACAACAATGCACCACATGTCAGAGTGTCACTCACTTGTCTACCTGTCAAGCTGTCACCTGTCAAGCTGACAGGTTGTCAAGCCTTGTCACGCCTCACTGACTGACTTGACAGGTGACAACAATGCACCACATGTCAGAGTGTCACTCACTTGTCTACCTGTCAAGCTGTCACCTGTCAAGCTGACAGGTTGTCAAGCCTTGTCACGCCTCACTGACTGACTTGACAGGTGACAACAATGCACCACATGTCAGAGTGTCACTCACTTGTCTACCTGTCAAGCTGTCACCTGTCAAGCTGACAGGTTGTCAAGCCTTGTCACGCCTCACTGACTGACTTGACAGGTGACAACAATGCACCACATGTCAGAGTGTCACTCACTTGTCTACCTGTCAAGCTGTCACCTGTCAAGCTGACAGGTTGTCAAGCCTTGTCACGCCTCACTGACTGACTTGACAGGTGACAACAATGCACCACATGTCAGAGTGTCACTCACTTGTCTACCTGTCAAGCTGTCACCTGTCAAGCTGACAGGTTGTCAAGCCTTGTCACGCCTCACTGACTGACTTGACAGGTGACAACAATGCACCACATGTCAGAGTGTCACTCACTTGTCTACCTGTCAAGCTGTCACCTGTCAAGCTGACAGGTTGTCAAGCCTTGTCACGCCTCACTGACTGACTTGACAGGTGACAACAATGCACCACATGTCAGAGTGTCACTCACTTGTCTACCTGTCAAGCTGTCACCTGTCAAGCTGACAGGTTGTCAAGCCTTGTCACGCCTCACTGACTGACTTGACAGGTGACAACAATGCACCACATGTCAGAGTGTCACTCACTTGTCTACCTGTCAAGCTGTCACCTGTCAAGCTGACAGGTTGTCAAGCCTTGTCACGCCTCACTGACTGACTTGACAGGTGACAACAATGCACCACATGTCAGAGTGTCACTCACTTGTCTACCTGTCAAGCTGTCACCTGTCAAGCTGACAGGTTGTCAAGCCTTGTCACGCCTCACTGACTGACTTGACAGGTGACAACAATGCACCACATGTCAGAGTGTCACTCACTTGTCTACCTGTCAAGCTGTCACCTGTCAAGCTGACAGGTTGTCAAGCCTTGTCACGCCTCACTGACTGACTTGACAGGTGACAACAATGCACCACATGTCAGAGTGTCACTCACTTGTCTACCTGTCAAGCTGTCACCTGTCAAGCTGACAGGTTGTCAAGCCTTGTCACGCCTCACTGACTGACTTGACAGGTGACAACAATGCACCACATGTCAGAGTGTCACTCACTTGTCTACCTGTCAAGCTGTCACCTGTCAAGCTGACAGGTTGTCAAGCCTTGTCACGCCTCACTGACTGACTTGACAGGTGACAACAATGCACCACATGTCAGAGTGTCACTCACTTGTCTACCTGTCAAGCTGTCACCTGTCAAGCTGACAGGTTGTCAAGCCTTGTCACGCCTCACTGACTGACTTGACAGGTGACAACAATGCACCACATGTCAGAGTGTCACTCACTTGTCTACCTGTCAAGCTGTCACCTGTCAAGCTGACAGGTTGTCAAGCCTTGTCACGCCTCACTGACTGACTTGACAGGTGACAACAATGCACCACATGTCAGAGTGTCACTCACTTGTCTACCTGTCAAGCTGTCACCTGTCAAGCTGACAGGTTGTCAAGCCTTGTCACGCCTCACTGACTGACTTGACAGGTGACAACAATGCACCACATGTCAGAGTGTCACTCACTTGTCTACCTGTCAAGCTGTCACCTGTCAAGCTGACAGGTTGTCAAGCCTTGTCACGCCTCACTGACTGACTTGACAGGTGACAACAATGCACCACATGTCAGAGTGTCACTCACTTGTCTACCTGTCAAGCTGTCACCTGTCAAGCTGACAGGTTGTCAAGCCTTGTCACGCCTCACTGACTGACTTGACAGGTGACAACAATGCACCACATGTCAGAGTGTCACTCACTTGTCTACCTGTCAAGCTGTCACCTGTCAAGCTGACAGGTTGTCAAGCCTTGTCACGCCTCACTGACTGACTTGACAGGTGACAACAATGCACCACATGTCAGAGTGTCACTCACTTGTCTACCTGTCAAGCTGTCACCTGTCAAGCTGACAGGTTGTCAAGCCTTGTCACGCCTCACTGACTGACTTGACAGGTGACAACAATGCACCACATGTCAGAGTGTCACTCACTTGTCTACCTGTCAAGCTGTCACCTGTCAAGCTGACAGGTTGTCAAGCCTTGTCACGCCTCACTGACTGACTTGACAGGTGACAACAATGCACCACATGTCAGAGTGTCACTCACTTGTCTACCTGTCAAGCTGTCACCTGTCAAGCTGACAGGTTGTCAAGCCTTGTCACGCCTCACTGACTGACTTGACAGGTGACAACAATGCACCACATGTCAGAGTGTCACTCACTTGTCTACCTGTCAAGCTGTCACCTGTCAAGCTGACAGGTTGTCAAGCCTTGTCACGCCTCACTGACTGACTTGACAGGTGACAACAATGCACCACATGTCAGAGTGTCACTCACTTGTCTACCTGTCAAGCTGTCACCTGTCAAGCTGACAGGTTGTCAAGCCTTGTCACGCCTCACTGACTGACTTGACAGGTGACAACAATGCACCACATGTCAGAGTGTCACTCACTTGTCTACCTGTCAAGCTGTCACCTGTCAAGCTGACAGGTTGTCAAGCCTTGTCACGCCTCACTGACTGACTTGACAGGTGACAACAATGCACCACATGTCAGAGTGTCACTCACTTGTCTACCTGTCAAGCTGTCACCTGTCAAGCTGACAGGTTGTCAAGCCTTGTCACGCCTCACTGACTGACTTGACAGGTGACAACAATGCACCACATGTCAGAGTGTCACTCACTTGTCTACCTGTCAAGCTGTCACCTGTCAAGCTGACAGGTTGTCAAGCCTTGTCACGCCTCACTGACTGACTTGACAGGTGACAACAATGCACCACATGTCAGAGTGTCACTCACTTGTCTACCTGTCAAGCTGTCACCTGTCAAGCTGACAGGTTGTCAAGCCTTGTCACGCCTCACTGACTGACTTGACAGGTGACAACAATGCACCACATGTCAGAGTGTCACTCACTTGTCTACCTGTCAAGCTGTCACCTGTCAAGCTGACAGGTTGTCAAGCCTTGTCACGCCTCACTGACTGACTTGACAGGTGACAACAATGCACCACATGTCAGAGTGTCACTCACTTGTCTACCTGTCAAGCTGTCACCTGTCAAGCTGACAGGTTGTCAAGCCTTGTCACGCCTCACTGACTGACTTGACAGGTGACAACAATGCACCACATGTCAGAGTGTCACTCACTTGTCTACCTGTCAAGCTGTCACCTGTCAAGCTGACAGGTTGTCAAGCCTTGTCACGCCTCACTGACTGACTTGACAGGTGACAACAATGCACCACATGTCAGAGTGTCACTCACTTGTCTACCTGTCAAGCTGTCACCTGTCAAGCTGACAGGTTGTCAAGCCTTGTCACGCCTCACTGACTGACTTGACAGGTGACAACAATGCACCACATGTCAGAGTGTCACTCACTTGTCTACCTGTCAAGCTGTCACCTGTCAAGCTGACAGGTTGTCAAGCCTTGTCACGCCTCACTGACTGACTTGACAGGTGACAACAATGCACCACATGTCAGAGTGTCACTCACTTGTCTACCTGTCAAGCTGTCACCTGTCAAGCTGACAGGTTGTCAAGCCTTGTCACGCCTCACTGACTGACTTGACAGGTGACAACAATGCACCACATGTCAGAGTGTCACTCACTTGTCTACCTGTCAAGCTGTCACCTGTCAAGCTGACAGGTTGTCAAGCCTTGTCACGCCTCACTGACTGACTTGACAGGTGACAACAATGCACCACATGTCAGAGTGTCACTCACTTGTCTACCTGTCAAGCTGTCACCTGTCAAGCTGACAGGTTGTCAAGCCTTGTCACGCCTCACTGACTGACTTGACAGGTGACAACAATGCACCACATGTCAGAGTGTCACTCACTTGTCTACCTGTCAAGCTGTCACCTGTCAAGCTGACAGGTTGTCAAGCCTTGTCACGCCTCACTGACTGACTTGACAGGTGACAACAATGCACCACATGTCAGAGTGTCACTCACTTGTCTACCTGTCAAGCTGTCACCTGTCAAGCTGACAGGTTGTCAAGCCTTGTCACGCCTCACTGACTGACTTGACAGGTGACAACAATGCACCACATGTCAGAGTGTCACTCACTTGTCTACCTGTCAAGCTGTCACCTGTCAAGCTGACAGGTTGTCAAGCCTTGTCACGCCTCACTGACTGACTTGACAGGTGACAACAATGCACCACATGTCAGAGTGTCACTCACTTGTCTACCTGTCAAGCTGTCACCTGTCAAGCTGACAGGTTGTCAAGCCTTGTCACGCCTCACTGACTGACTTGACAGGTGACAACAATGCACCACATGTCAGAGTGTCACTCACTTGTCTACCTGTCAAGCTGTCACCTGTCAAGCTGACAGGTTGTCAAGCCTTGTCACGCCTCACTGACTGACTTGACAGGTGACAACAATGCACCACATGTCAGAGTGTCACTCACTTGTCTACCTGTCAAGCTGTCACCTGTCAAGCTGACAGGTTGTCAAGCCTTGTCACGCCTCACTGACTGACTTGACAGGTGACAACAATGCACCACATGTCAGAGTGTCACTCACTTGTCTACCTGTCAAGCTGTCACCTGTCAAGCTGACAGGTTGTCAAGCCTTGTCACGCCTCACTGACTGACTTGACAGGTGACAACAATGCACCACATGTCAGAGTGTCACTCACTTGTCTACCTGTCAAGCTGTCACCTGTCAAGCTGACAGGTTGTCAAGCCTTGTCACGCCTCACTGACTGACTTGACAGGTGACAACAATGCACCACATGTCAGAGTGTCACTCACTTGTCTACCTGTCAAGCTGTCACCTGTCAAGCTGACAGGTTGTCAAGCCTTGTCACGCCTCACTGACTGACTTGACAGGTGACAACAATGCACCACATGTCAGAGTGTCACTCACTTGTCTACCTGTCAAGCTGTCACCTGTCAAGCTGACAGGTTGTCAAGCCTTGTCACGCCTCACTGACTGACTTGACAGGTGACAACAATGCACCACATGTCAGAGTGTCACTCACTTGTCTACCTGTCAAGCTGTCACCTGTCAAGCTGACAGGTTGTCAAGCCTTGTCACGCCTCACTGACTGACTTGACAGGTGACAACAATGCACCACATGTCAGAGTGTCACTCACTTGTCTACCTGTCAAGCTGTCACCTGTCAAGCTGACAGGTTGTCAAGCCTTGTCACGCCTCACTGACTGACTTGACAGGTGACAACAATGCACCACATGTCAGAGTGTCACTCACTTGTCTACCTGTCAAGCTGTCACCTGTCAAGCTGACAGGTTGTCAAGCCTTGTCACGCCTCACTGACTGACTTGACAGGTGACAACAATGCACCACATGTCAGAGTGTCACTCACTTGTCTACCTGTCAAGCTGTCACCTGTCAAGCTGACAGGTTGTCAAGCCTTGTCACGCCTCACTGACTGACTTGACAGGTGACAACAATGCACCACATGTCAGAGTGTCACTCACTTGTCTACCTGTCAAGCTGTCACCTGTCAAGCTGACAGGTTGTCAAGCCTTGTCACGCCTCACTGACTGACTTGACAGGTGACAACAATGCACCACATGTCAGAGTGTCACTCACTTGTCTACCTGTCAAGCTGTCACCTGTCAAGCTGACAGGTTGTCAAGCCTTGTCACGCCTCACTGACTGACTTGACAGGTGACAACAATGCACCACATGTCAGAGTGTCACTCACTTGTCTACCTGTCAAGCTGTCACCTGTCAAGCTGACAGGTTGTCAAGCCTTGTCACGCCTCACTGACTGACTTGACAGGTGACAACAATGCACCACATGTCAGAGTGTCACTCACTTGTCTACCTGTCAAGCTGTCACCTGTCAAGCTGACAGGTTGTCAAGCCTTGTCACGCCTCACTGACTGACTTGACAGGTGACAACAATGCACCACATGTCAGAGTGTCACTCACTTGTCTACCTGTCAAGCTGTCACCTGTCAAGCTGACAGGTTGTCAAGCCTTGTCACGCCTCACTGACTGACTTGACAGGTGACAACAATGCACCACATGTCAGAGTGTCACTCACTTGTCTACCTGTCAAGCTGTCACCTGTCAAGCTGACAGGTTGTCAAGCCTTGTCACGCCTCACTGACTGACTTGACAGGTGACAACAATGCACCACATGTCAGAGTGTCACTCACTTGTCTACCTGTCAAGCTGTCACCTGTCAAGCTGACAGGTTGTCAAGCCTTGTCACGCCTCACTGACTGACTTGACAGGTGACAACAATGCACCACATGTCAGAGTGTCACTCACTTGTCTACCTGTCAAGCTGTCACCTGTCAAGCTGACAGGTTGTCAAGCCTTGTCACGCCTCACTGACTGACTTGACAGGTGACAACAATGCACCACATGTCAGAGTGTCACTCACTTGTCTACCTGTCAAGCTGTCACCTGTCAAGCTGACAGGTTGTCAAGCCTTGTCACGCCTCACTGACTGACTTGACAGGTGACAACAATGCACCACATGTCAGAGTGTCACTCACTTGTCTACCTGTCAAGCTGTCACCTGTCAAGCTGACAGGTTGTCAAGCCTTGTCACGCCTCACTGACTGACTTGACAGGTGACAACAATGCACCACATGTCAGAGTGTCACTCACTTGTCTACCTGTCAAGCTGTCACCTGTCAAGCTGACAGGTTGTCAAGCCTTGTCACGCCTCACTGACTGACTTGACAGGTGACAACAATGCACCACATGTCAGAGTGTCACTCACTTGTCTACCTGTCAAGCTGTCACCTGTCAAGCTGACAGGTTGTCAAGCCTTGTCACGCCTCACTGACTGACTTGACAGGTGACAACAATGCACCACATGTCAGAGTGTCACTCACTTGTCTACCTGTCAAGCTGTCACCTGTCAAGCTGACAGGTTGTCAAGCCTTGTCACGCCTCACTGACTGACTTGACAGGTGACAACAATGCACCACATGTCAGAGTGTCACTCACTTGTCTACCTGTCAAGCTGTCACCTGTCAAGCTGACAGGTTGTCAAGCCTTGTCACGCCTCACTGACTGACTTGACAGGTGACAACAATGCACCACATGTCAGAGTGTCACTCACTTGTCTACCTGTCAAGCTGTCACCTGTCAAGCTGACAGGTTGTCAAGCCTTGTCACGCCTCACTGACTGACTTGACAGGTGACAACAATGCACCACATGTCAGAGTGTCACTCACTTGTCTACCTGTCAAGCTGTCACCTGTCAAGCTGACAGGTTGTCAAGCCTTGTCACGCCTCACTGACTGACTTGACAGGTGACAACAATGCACCACATGTCAGAGTGTCACTCACTTGTCTACCTGTCAAGCTGTCACCTGTCAAGCTGACAGGTTGTCAAGCCTTGTCACGCCTCACTGACTGACTTGACAGGTGACAACAATGCACCACATGTCAGAGTGTCACTCACTTGTCTACCTGTCAAGCTGTCACCTGTCAAGCTGACAGGTTGTCAAGCCTTGTCACGCCTCACTGACTGACTTGACAGGTGACAACAATGCACCACATGTCAGAGTGTCACTCACTTGTCTACCTGTCAAGCTGTCACCTGTCAAGCTGACAGGTTGTCAAGCCTTGTCACGCCTCACTGACTGACTTGACAGGTGACAACAATGCACCACATGTCAGAGTGTCACTCACTTGTCTACCTGTCAAGCTGTCACCTGTCAAGCTGACAGGTTGTCAAGCCTTGTCACGCCTCACTGACTGACTTGACAGGTGACAACAATGCACCACATGTCAGAGTGTCACTCACTTGTCTACCTGTCAAGCTGTCACCTGTCAAGCTGACAGGTTGTCAAGCCTTGTCACGCCTCACTGACTGACTTGACAGGTGACAACAATGCACCACATGTCAGAGTGTCACTCACTTGTCTACCTGTCAAGCTGTCACCTGTCAAGCTGACAGGTTGTCAAGCCTTGTCACGCCTCACTGACTGACTTGACAGGTGACAACAATGCACCACATGTCAGAGTGTCACTCACTTGTCTACCTGTCAAGCTGTCACCTGTCAAGCTGACAGGTTGTCAAGCCTTGTCACGCCTCACTGACTGACTTGACAGGTGACAACAATGCACCACATGTCAGAGTGTCACTCACTTGTCTACCTGTCAAGCTGTCACCTGTCAAGCTGACAGGTTGTCAAGCCTTGTCACGCCTCACTGACTGACTTGACAGGTGACAACAATGCACCACATGTCAGAGTGTCACTCACTTGTCTACCTGTCAAGCTGTCACCTGTCAAGCTGACAGGTTGTCAAGCCTTGTCACGCCTCACTGACTGACTTGACAGGTGACAACAATGCACCACATGTCAGAGTGTCACTCACTTGTCTACCTGTCAAGCTGTCACCTGTCAAGCTGACAGGTTGTCAAGCCTTGTCACGCCTCACTGACTGACTTGACAGGTGACAACAATGCACCACATGTCAGAGTGTCACTCACTTGTCTACCTGTCAAGCTGTCACCTGTCAAGCTGACAGGTTGTCAAGCCTTGTCACGCCTCACTGACTGACTTGACAGGTGACAACAATGCACCACATGTCAGAGTGTCACTCACTTGTCTACCTGTCAAGCTGTCACCTGTCAAGCTGACAGGTTGTCAAGCCTTGTCACGCCTCACTGACTGACTTGACAGGTGACAACAATGCACCACATGTCAGAGTGTCACTCACTTGTCTACCTGTCAAGCTGTCACCTGTCAAGCTGACAGGTTGTCAAGCCTTGTCACGCCTCACTGACTGACTTGACAGGTGACAACAATGCACCACATGTCAGAGTGTCACTCACTTGTCTACCTGTCAAGCTGTCACCTGTCAAGCTGACAGGTTGTCAAGCCTTGTCACGCCTCACTGACTGACTTGACAGGTGACAACAATGCACCACATGTCAGAGTGTCACTCACTTGTCTACCTGTCAAGCTGTCACCTGTCAAGCTGACAGGTTGTCAAGCCTTGTCACGCCTCACTGACTGACTTGACAGGTGACAACAATGCACCACATGTCAGAGTGTCACTCACTTGTCTACCTGTCAAGCTGTCACCTGTCAAGCTGACAGGTTGTCAAGCCTTGTCACGCCTCACTGACTGACTTGACAGGTGACAACAATGCACCACATGTCAGAGTGTCACTCACTTGTCTACCTGTCAAGCTGTCACCTGTCAAGCTGACAGGTTGTCAAGCCTTGTCACGCCTCACTGACTGACTTGACAGGTGACAACAATGCACCACATGTCAGAGTGTCACTCACTTGTCTACCTGTCAAGCTGTCACCTGTCAAGCTGACAGGTTGTCAAGCCTTGTCACGCCTCACTGACTGACTTGACAGGTGACAACAATGCACCACATGTCAGAGTGTCACTCACTTGTCTACCTGTCAAGCTGTCACCTGTCAAGCTGACAGGTTGTCAAGCCTTGTCACGCCTCACTGACTGACTTGACAGGTGACAACAATGCACCACATGTCAGAGTGTCACTCACTTGTCTACCTGTCAAGCTGTCACCTGTCAAGCTGACAGGTTGTCAAGCCTTGTCACGCCTCACTGACTGACTTGACAGGTGACAACAATGCACCACATGTCAGAGTGTCACTCACTTGTCTACCTGTCAAGCTGTCACCTGTCAAGCTGACAGGTTGTCAAGCCTTGTCACGCCTCACTGACTGACTTGACAGGTGACAACAATGCACCACATGTCAGAGTGTCACTCACTTGTCTACCTGTCAAGCTGTCACCTGTCAAGCTGACAGGTTGTCAAGCCTTGTCACGCCTCACTGACTCACTTGACAGGTGACAACAATGCACCACATGTCAGAGTGTCACTCACTTGTCTACCTGTCAAGCTGTCACCTGTCAAGCTGACAGGTTGTCAAGCCTTGTCACGCCTCACTGACTGACTTGACAGGTGACAACAATGCACCACATGTCAGAGTGTCACTCACTTGTCTACCTGTCAAGCTGTCACCTGTCAAGCTGACAGGTTGTCAAGCCTTGTCACGCCTCACTGACTGACTTGACAGGTGACAACAATGCACCACATGTCAGAGTGTCACTCACTTGTCTACCTGTCAAGCTGTCACCTGTCAAGCTGACAGGTTGTCAAGCCTTGTCACGCCTCACTGACTGACTTGACAGGTGACAACAATGCACCACATGTCAGAGTGTCACTCACTTGTCTACCTGTCAAGCTGTCACCTGTCAAGCTGACAGGTTGTCAAGCCTTGTCACGCCTCACTGACTGACTTGACAGGTGACAACAATGCACCACATGTCAGAGTGTCACTCACTTGTCTACCTGTCAAGCTGTCACCTGTCAAGCTGACAGGTTGTCAAGCCTTGTCACGCCTCACTGACTGACTTGACAGGTGACAACAATGCACCACATGTCAGAGTGTCACTCACTTGTCTACCTGTCAAGCTGTCACCTGTCAAGCTGACAGGTTGTCAAGCCTTGTCACGCCTCACTGACTGACTTGACAGGTGACAACAATGCACCACATGTCAGAGTGTCACTCACTTGTCTACCTGTCAAGCTGTCACCTGTCAAGCTGACAGGTTGTCAAGCCTTGTCACGCCTCACTGACTGACTTGACAGGTGACAACAATGCACCACATGTCAGAGTGTCACTCACTTGTCTACCTGTCAAGCTGTCACCTGTCAAGCTGACAGGTTGTCAAGCCTTGTCACGCCTCACTGACTGACTTGACAGGTGACAACAATGCACCACATGTCAGAGTGTCACTCACTTGTCTACCTGTCAAGCTGTCACCTGTCAAGCTGACAGGTTGTCAAGCCTTGTCACGCCTCACTGACTGACTTGACAGGTGACAACAATGCACCACATGTCAGAGTGTCACTCACTTGTCTACCTGTCAAGCTGTCACCTGTCAAGCTGACAGGTTGTCAAGCCTTGTCACGCCTCACTGACTGACTTGACAGGTGACAACAATGCACCACATGTCAGAGTGTCACTCACTTGTCTACCTGTCAAGCTGTCACCTGTCAAGCTGACAGGTTGTCAAGCCTTGTCACGCCTCACTGACTGACTTGACAGGTGACAACAATGCACCACATGTCAGAGTGTCACTCACTTGTCTACCTGTCAAGCTGTCACCTGTCAAGCTGACAGGTTGTCAAGCCTTGTCACGCCTCACTGACTGACTTGACAGGTGACAACAATGCACCACATGTCAGAGTGTCACTCACTTGTCTACCTGTCAAGCTGTCACCTGTCAAGCTGACAGGTTGTCAAGCCTTGTCACGCCTCACTGACTGACTTGACAGGTGACAACAATGCACCACATGTCAGAGTGTCACTCACTTGTCTACCTGTCAAGCTGTCACCTGTCAAGCTGACAGGTTGTCAAGCCTTGTCACGCCTCACTGACTGACTTGACAGGTGACAACAATGCACCACATGTCAGAGTGTCACTCACTTGTCTACCTGTCAAGCTGTCACCTGTCAAGCTGACAGGTTGTCAAGCCTTGTCACGCCTCACTGACTGACTTGACAGGTGACAACAATGCACCACATGTCAGAGTGTCACTCACTTGTCTACCTGTCAAGCTGTCACCTGTCAAGCTGACAGGTTGTCAAGCCTTGTCACGCCTCACTGACTGACTTGACAGGTGACAACAATGCACCACATGTCAGAGTGTCACTCACTTGTCTACCTGTCAAGCTGTCACCTGTCAAGCTGACAGGTTGTCAAGCCTTGTCACGCCTCACTGACTGACTTGACAGGTGACAACAATGCACCACATGTCAGAGTGTCACTCACTTGTCTACCTGTCAAGCTGTCACCTGTCAAGCTGACAGGTTGTCAAGCCTTGTCACGCCTCACTGACTGACTTGACAGGTGACAACAATGCACCACATGTCAGAGTGTCACTCACTTGTCTACCTGTCAAGCTGTCACCTGTCAAGCTGACAGGTTGTCAAGCCTTGTCACGCCTCACTGACTGACTTGACAGGTGACAACAATGCACCACATGTCAGAGTGTCACTCACTTGTCTACCTGTCAAGCTGTCACCTGTCAAGCTGACAGGTTGTCAAGCCTTGTCACGCCTCACTGACTGACTTGACAGGTGACAACAATGCACCACATGTCAGAGTGTCACTCACTTGTCTACCTGTCAAGCTGTCACCTGTCAAGCTGACAGGTTGTCAAGCCTTGTCACGCCTCACTGACTGACTTGACAGGTGACAACAATGCACCACATGTCAGAGTGTCACTCACTTGTCTACCTGTCAAGCTGTCACCTGTCAAGCTGACAGGTTGTCAAGCCTTGTCACGCCTCACTGACTGACTTGACAGGTGACAACAATGCACCACATGTCAGAGTGTCACTCACTTGTCTACCTGTCAAGCTGTCACCTGTCAAGCTGACAGGTTGTCAAGCCTTGTCACGCCTCACTGACTGACTTGACAGGTGACAACAATGCACCACATGTCAGAGTGTCACTCACTTGTCTACCTGTCAAGCTGTCACCTGTCAAGCTGACAGGTTGTCAAGCCTTGTCACGCCTCACTGACTGACTTGACAGGTGACAACAATGCACCACATGTCAGAGTGTCACTCACTTGTCTACCTGTCAAGCTGTCACCTGTCAAGCTGACAGGTTGTCAAGCCTTGTCACGCCTCACTGACTGACTTGACAGGTGACAACAATGCACCACATGTCAGAGTGTCACTCACTTGTCTACCTGTCAAGCTGTCACCTGTCAAGCTGACAGGTTGTCAAGCCTTGTCACGCCTCACTGACTGACTTGACAGGTGACAACAATGCACCACATGTCAGAGTGTCACTCACTTGTCTACCTGTCAAGCTGTCACCTGTCAAGCTGACAGGTTGTCAAGCCTTGTCACGCCTCACTGACTGACTTGACAGGTGACAACAATGCACCACATGTCAGAGTGTCACTCACTTGTCTACCTGTCAAGCTGTCACCTGTCAAGCTGACAGGTTGTCAAGCCTTGTCACGCCTCACTGACTGACTTGACAGGTGACAACAATGCACCACATGTCAGAGTGTCACTCACTTGTCTACCTGTCAAGCTGTCACCTGTCAAGCTGACAGGTTGTCAAGCCTTGTCACGCCTCACTGACTGACTTGACAGGTGACAACAATGCACCACATGTCAGAGTGTCACTCACTTGTCTACCTGTCAAGCTGTCACCTGTCAAGCTGACAGGTTGTCAAGCCTTGTCACGCCTCACTGACTGACTTGACAGGTGACAACAATGCACCACATGTCAGAGTGTCACTCACTTGTCTACCTGTCAAGCTGTCACCTGTCAAGCTGACAGGTTGTCAAGCCTTGTCACGCCTCACTGACTGACTTGACAGGTGACAACAATGCACCACATGTCAGAGTGTCACTCACTTGTCTACCTGTCAAGCTGTCACCTGTCAAGCTGACAGGTTGTCAAGCCTTGTCACGCCTCACTGACTGACTTGACAGGTGACAACAATGCACCACATGTCAGAGTGTCACTCACTTGTCTACCTGTCAAGCTGTCACCTGTCAAGCTGACAGGTTGTCAAGCCTTGTCACGCCTCACTGACTGACTTGACAGGTGACAACAATGCACCACATGTCAGAGTGTCACTCACTTGTCTACCTGTCAAGCTGTCACCTGTCAAGCTGACAGGTTGTCAAGCCTTGTCACGCCTCACTGACTGACTTGACAGGTGACAACAATGCACCACATGTCAGAGTGTCACTCACTTGTCTACCTGTCAAGCTGTCACCTGTCAAGCTGACAGGTTGTCAAGCCTTGTCACGCCTCACTGACTGACTTGACAGGTGACAACAATGCACCACATGTCAGAGTGTCACTCACTTGTCTACCTGTCAAGCTGTCACCTGTCAAGCTGACAGGTTGTCAAGCCTTGTCACGCCTCACTGACTGACTTGACAGGTGACAACAATGCACCACATGTCAGAGTGTCACTCACTTGTCTACCTGTCAAGCTGTCACCTGTCAAGCTGACAGGTTGTCAAGCCTTGTCACGCCTCACTGACTGACTTGACAGGTGACAACAATGCACCACATGTCAGAGTGTCACTCACTTGTCTACCTGTCAAGCTGTCACCTGTCAAGCTGACAGGTTGTCAAGCCTTGTCACGCCTCACTGACTGACTTGACAGGTGACAACAATGCACCACATGTCAGAGTGTCACTCACTTGTCTACCTGTCAAGCTGTCACCTGTCAAGCTGACAGGTTGTCAAGCCTTGTCACGCCTCACTGACTGACTTGACAGGTGACAACAATGCACCACATGTCAGAGTGTCACTCACTTGTCTACCTGTCAAGCTGTCACCTGTCAAGCTGACAGGTTGTCAAGCCTTGTCACGCCTCACTGACTGACTTGACAGGTGACAACAATGCACCACATGTCAGAGTGTCACTCACTTGTCTACCTGTCAAGCTGTCACCTGTCAAGCTGACAGGTTGTCAAGCCTTGTCACGCCTCACTGACTGACTTGACAGGTGACAACAATGCACCACATGTCAGAGTGTCACTCACTTGTCTACCTGTCAAGCTGTCACCTGTCAAGCTGACAGGTTGTCAAGCCTTGTCACGCCTCACTGACTGACTTGACAGTGACAACAATGCACCACATGTCAGAGTGTCACTCACTTGTCTACCTGTCAAGCTGTCACCTGTCAAGCTGACAGGTTGTCAAGCTTGTCACGCCCACTATTGACTGAGACAGTGACAACAATGCACCATGTCAGAGTGTCACTCACTTGTCTACCTGTCAAGCTGTCACCTGTCAAGCTGACAGGTTTTCAAGCCTTGTCACAACGACGACTGACTTGACAGGAACAAAA
>MRSW03000358.1:0-32229 GCA_001923025.3 Taenia multiceps | reverse complement strand
TGACTTGACAGGTGACAACAATGCACCACATGTCAGAGTGTCACTCACTTGTCTACCTGTCAAGCTGTCACCTCAAGCTGACAGGTTGTCAAGCCTTGTCACGCCTCACTGACTGACTTGACAGGTGACAACAATGCACCACATGTCAGAGGTCACTCACTTGTCTACCTGTCAAGCTGTCACTGTCAAGCTGACAGGTTGTCAAGCCTTGTCACGCCTTACTCACTGACTGACTTGACAGGTGACAACAATGCACCACATGTCAGAGTGTCCTCACTTGTCTACCTGTCAAGCTGTCACCTGTCAAGCTGACAGGTTGTCAAGCCTTGTCACCCTACTCACTGACTGACTTGACAGGTGACAACAATGCACCACATGTCAGAGTGTCACTCACTTGTCTACCTGTCAAGCTGTCACCTGTCAAGCTGACAGGTTGTCAAGCCTTGTCACGCCTTACTCACTGACTGACTTGACAGGTGACAACAATGCACCACATGTCAGAGTGTCACTCACTTGTCTACCTGTCAAGCTGACAGGTTGTCAAGCCTTGTCACGCCTTACTCACTGACTGACTTGACAGGTGACAACAATGCACCACATGTCAGAGTGTCTCACTTGTCTACCTGTCAAGCTGTCACCTGTCAAGCTGACAGGTTGTCAAGCCTTGTCACGCCTTACTCACTGACTGACTTGACAGGTGACAACAATGCACCACATGTCAGAGTGTCACTCATTGTCTACCTGTCAAGCTGTCACCTGTCAAGCTGACAGGTTGTCAAGCCTTGTCACGCCTACTCACTGACTGACTTGACAGGTGACAACAATGCACCACATGTCAGAGTGTCACTCACTTGTCTACCTGTCAAGCTGTCACCTGTCAAGCTGACAGGTTGTCAAGCCTTGTCACGCCTTACTCACTGACTGACTTGACAGGTGACAACAATGCACCACATGTCAGAGTGTCACTCATTGTCTACCTGTCAAGCTGTCACCTGTCAAGCTGACAGGTTGTCAAGCCTTGTCACGCCTTCTACTGATGACTTGACAGGTGACAACAATGCACCACATGTCAGAGTGTCACTCACCTGTCACCTGTCAAGCTGACAGGTTGTCAAGCCTTGTCACGCCTTATCACTGACTGACTTGACAGGTGACAACAATGCACCACATGTCAGAGTGTCACTCACTTGTCTACCTGTCAAGCTGTCACCTGTCAAGCTGACAGGTTGTCAAGCCTTGTCACGCTTACTCACTGACTGACTTGACAGGTGACAACAATGCACCACATGTCAGAGTGTCACTCACTTGTCTACCTGTCAAGCTGTCACCTGTCAAGCTGACAGGTTGTCAAGCCTTGTCACGCCTTACTCACTGACTGACTGACAGGTGACAACAATGCACCACATGTCAGAGTGTCACTCACTTGTCTACCTGTCAAGCTGTCACCTGTCAAGCTGACAGGTTGTCAAGCCTTGTCACGCCCTCACTGACTGACTTGACAGGTGACAACAATGCACCACATGTCAGAGTGTCACTCACTTGTCTACCTGTCAAGCTGTCACCTGTCAAGCTGACAGGTTGTCAAGCCTTGTCACGCCTTACTCACTGACTGACTTGACAGGTGACAACAATGCACCACATGTCAGAGTGTCACTCACTTGTCTACCTGTCAAGCTGTCACCTGTCAAGCTGACAGGTTGTCAAGCCTTGTCACGCCTACTCACTGACTGACTTGACAGGTGACAACAATGCACCACATGTCAGAGTGTCACTCACTTGTCTACCTGTCAAGCTGTCACCTGTCAAGCTGACAGGTTGTCAAGCCTTGTCACGCCTCACTGACTGACTTGACAGGTGACAACAATGCACCACATGTCAGAGTGTCACTCACTTGTCTACCTGTCAAGCTGTCACCTGTCAAGCTGACAGGTTGTCAAGCCTTGTCACGCCTTACTCACTGACTGACTTGACAGGTGACAACAATGCACCACATGTCAGAGTGTCACTCATTTGTCTACCTGTCAAGCTGTCACCTGTCAAGCTGACAGGTTGTCAAGCCTTGTCACGCCTTACTCACTGACTGACTTGACAGGTGACAACAATGCACCACATGTCAGAGTGTCACTCACTTGTCTACCTGTCAAGCTGTCACCTGTCAAGCTGACAGGTTGTCAAGCCTTGTCACGCCCTCACTGACTGACTTGACAGGTGACAACAATGCACCACATGTCAGAGTGTCACTCACTTGTCTACCTGTCAAGCTGTCACCTGTCAAGCTGACAGGTTGTCAAGCCTTGTCACGCCCTCACTGACTGACTTGACAGGTGACAACAATGCACCACATGTCAGAGTGTCACTCACTTGTCTACCTGTCAAGCTGTCACCTGTCAAGCTGACAGGTTGTCAAGCCTTGTCACGCCTTACTCACTGACTGACTTGACAGGTGACAACAATGCACCACATGTCAGAGTGTCACTCACTTGTCTACCTGTCAAGCTGTCACCTGTCAAGCTGACAGGTTGTCAAGCCTTGTCACGCCTACTCACTGACTGACTTGACAGGTGACAACAATGCACCACATGTCAGAGTGTCACTCACTTGTCTACCTGTCAAGCTGTCACCTGTCAAGCTGACAGGTTGTCAAGCCTTGTCACGCCTTACTCACTGACTGACTTGACAGGTGAAACAATGCACCACATGTCAGAGTGTCACTCACTTGTCTAACTGTCAAGCTGTCACCTGTCAAGCTGACAGGTTGTCAAGCCTTGTCACGCCTTACTCACTGACTGACTTGACAGGTGACAACAATGCACCACATGTCAGAGTGTCACTCACTTGTCTACCTGTCAAGCTGTCACCTGTCAAGCTGACAGGTTGTCAAGCCTTGTCACGCCTCACTGACTGACTTGACAGGTGACAACAATGCACCACATGTCAGAGTGTCACTCACTTGTCTACCTGTCAAGCTGTCACCTGTCAAGCTGACAGGTTGTCAAGCCTTGTCACGCCTTACTCACTGACTGACTTGACAGGTGACAACAATGCACCACATGTCAGAGTGTCACTCACTTGTCTACCTGTCAAGCTGTCACCTGTCAAGCTGACAGGTTGTCAAGCCTTGTCTCGCCTTACTCACTGACTGACTTGACAGGTGACAACAATGCACCACATGTCAGAGTGTCACTCACTTGTCTACCTGTCAAGCTGTCACCTGTCAAGCTGACAGGTTGTCAAGCCTTGTCACGCCTCACTGACTGACTTGACAGGTGACAACAATGCACCACATGTCAGAGTGTCACTCACTTGTCTACCTGTCAAGCTGTCACCTGTCAAGCTGACAGGTTGTCAAGCCTTGTCACGCCTTACTCACTGACTGACTTGACAGGTGACAACAATGCACCACATGTCAGAGTGTCACTCACTTGTCTACCTGTCAAGCTGTCACCTGTCAAGCTGACAGGTTGTCAAGCCTTGTCACGCCTACTCACTGACTGACTTGACAGGTGACAACAATGCACCACATGTCAGAGTGTCACTCACTTGTCTACCTGTCAAGCTGTCACCTGTCAAGCTGACAGGTTGTCAAGCCTTGTCACGCCTACTCACTGACTGACTTGACAGGTGACAACAATGCACCACATGTCAGAGTGTCACTCACTTGTCTACCTGTCAAGCTGTCACCTGTCAAGCTGACAGGTTGTCAAGCCTTGTCACGCCTTACTCACTGACTGACTTGACAGGTGACAACAATGCACCACATGTCAGAGTGCACTCACTTGTCTACCTGTCAAGCTGTCACCTGTCAAGCTGACAGGTTGTCAAGCCTTGTCACGCCTTACTCACTGACTGACTTGACAGGTGACAACAATGCACCACATGTCAGAGTGTCACTCACTTGTCTACCTGTCAAGCTGTCACCTGTCAAGCTGACAGGTTGTCAAGCCTTGTCACGCCTTACTCACTGACTGACTTGACAGGTGACAACAATGCACCACATGTCAGAGTGTCACTCACTTGTCTACCTGTCAAGCTGTCACCTGTCAAGCTGACAGGTTGTCAAGCCTTGTCACGCTTACTCACTGACTGACTTGACAGGTGACAACAATGCACCACATGTCAGAGTGTCACTCACTTGTCTACCTGTCAAGCTGTCACCTGTCAAGCTGACAGGTTGTCAAGCCTTGTCACGCCTACTCACTGACTGACTTGACAGGTGACAACAATGCACCACATGTCAGAGTGTCACTCACTTGTCTACCTGTCAAGCTGTCACCTGTCAAGCTGACAGGTTGTCAAGCCTTGTCACGCCTTACTCACTGACTGACTTGACAGGTGACAACAATGCACCACATGTCAGAGTGTCACTCACTTGTCTACCTGTCAAGCTGTCACCTGTCAAGCTGACAGGTTGTCAAGCCTTGTCACGCCTTACTCACTGACTGACTTGACAGGTGACAACAATGCACCACATGTCAGAGTGTCACTCACTTGTCTACCTGTCAAGCTGTCACCTGTCAAGCTGACAGGTTGTCAAGCCTTGTCACGCCTTACTCACTGACTGACTTGACAGGTGACAACAATGCACCACATGTCAGAGTGTCACTCACTTGTCTACCTGTCAAGCTGTCACCTGTCAAGCTGACAGGTTGTCAAGCCTTGTCACGCCTCACTGACTGACTTGACAGGTGACAACAATGCACCACATGTCAGAGTGTCACTCACTTGTCTACCTGTCAAGCTGTCACCTGTCAAGCTGACAGGTTGTCAAGCCTTGTCACGCCTTACTCACTGACTGACTTGACAGGTGACAACAATGCACCACATGTCAGAGTGTCACTCACTTGTCTACCTGTCAAGCTGTCACCTGTCAAGCTGACAGGTTGTCAAGCCTTGTCACGCCTTACTCACTGACTGACTTGACAGGTGACAACAATGCACCACATGTCAGAGTGTCACTCACTTGTCTACCTGTCAAGCTGTCACCTGTCAAGCTGACAGGTTGTCAAGCCTTGTCACGCCTTACTCACTGACTGACTTGACAGGTGACAACAATGCACCACATGTCAGAGTGTCACTCACTTGTCTACTGTCAAGCTGTCACCTGTCAAGCTGACAGGTGTCAAGCCTTGTCACGCCTTACTCACTGACTGACTTGACAGGTGACAACAATGCACCACATGTCAGAGTGTCACTCACTTGTCTACCTGTCAAGCTGTCACCTGTCAAGCTGACAGGTTGTCAAGCCTTGTCACGCCTACTCACTGACTGACTTGACAGGTGACAACAATGCACCACATGTCAGAGTGTCACTCACTTGTCTACCTGTCAAGCTGTCACCTGTCAAGCTGACAGGTTGTCAAGCCTTGTCACGCCTTACTCACTGACTGACTTGACAGGTGACAACAATGCACCACATGTCAGAGTGTCACTCACTTGTCTACCTGTCAAGCTGTCACCTGTCAAGCTGACAGGTTGTCAAGCCTTGTCACGCCTTACTCACTGACTGACTTGACAGGTGACAACAATGCACCACATGTCAGAGTGTCACTCACTTGTCTACCTGTCAAGCTGTCACCTGTCAAGCTGACAGGTTGTCAAGCCTTGTCACGCCTACTCACTGACTGACTGACAGGTGACAACAATGCACCACATGTCAGAGTGTCACTCACTTGTCTACTGTCAAGCTGTCACCTGTCAAGCTGACAGGTTGTCAAGCCTTGTCACGCCACTCACTGACTGACTTGACAGGTGACAACAATGCACCACATGTCAGAGTGTCACTCACTTGTCTACCTGTCAAGCTGTCACCTGTCAAGCTGACAGGTTGTCAAGCCTTGTCACGCCTTACTCACTGACTGACTTGACAGGTGACAACAATGCACCACATGTCAGAGTGTCACTCACTTGTCTACCTGTCAAGCTGTCACCTGTCAAGCTGACAGGTTGTCAAGCCTTGTCACGCCTTACTCACTGACTGACTTGACAGGTGACAACAATGCACCACATGTCAGAGTGTCACTCACTTGTCTACCTGTCAAGCTGTCACCTGTCAAGCTGACAGGTTGTCAAGCCTTGTCACGCCTACTCACTGACTGACTTGACAGGTGACAACAATGCACCACATGTCAGAGTGTCACTCACTTGTCTACCTGTCAAGCTGTCACCTGTCAAGCTGACAGGTTGTCAAGCCTTGTCACGCCTTACTCACTGACTGACTTGACAGGTGACAACAATGCACCACATGTCAGAGTGTCACTCACTTGTCTACCTGTCAAGCTGTCACCTGTCAAGCTGACAGGTTGTCAAGCCTTGTCACGCCTTACTCATGACTGACTTGACAGGTGACAACAATGCACCACATGTCAGAGTGTCACTCACCTGTCTAACTGTCAAGCTGTCACCTGTCAAGCTGACAGGTTGTCAAGCCTTGTCACGCCTTACTCACTGACTGACTTGACAGGTGACAACAATGCACCACATGTCAGAGTGTCACTCACTTGTCTACCTGTCAAGCTGTCACCTGTCAAGCTGACAGGTTGTCAAGCCTTGTCACGCCTTACTCACTGACTGACTTGACAGGTGACAACAATGCACCACATGTCAGAGTGTCACTCACTTGTCTACCTGTCAAGCTGTCACCTGTCAAGCTGACAGGTTGTCAAGCCTTGTCACGCTTACTCACTGACTGACTTGACAGGTGACAACAATGCACCACATGTCAGAGTGTCACTCACTTGTCTACCTGTCAAGCTGTCACCTGTCAAGCTGACAGGTTGTCAAGCCTTGTCACGCCTACTCACTGACTGACTTGACAGGTGACAACAATGCACCACATGTCAGAGTGTCACTCACTTGTCTACCTGTCAAGCTGTCACCTGTCAAGCTGACAGGTTGTCAAGCCTTGTCACGCCTTACTCACTGACTGACTTGACAGGTGACAACAATGCACCACATGTCAGAGTGTCACTCACTTGTCTACCTGTCAAGCTGTCACCTGTCAAGCTGACAGGTTGTCAAGCCTTGTCACGCCTTACTCACTGACTGACTTGACAGGTGACAACAATGCACCACATGTCAGAGTGTCACTCACTTGTCTACCTGTCAAGCTGTCACCTGTCAAGCTGACAGGTTGTCAAGCCTTGTCACGCCTTACTCACTGACTGACTTGACAGGTGACAACAATGCACCACATGTCAGAGTGTCACTCACTTGTCTACCTGTCAAGCTGTCACCTGTCAAGCTGACAGGTTGTCAAGCCTTGTCACGCCTTACTCACTGACTGACTTGACAGGTGACAACAATGCACCACATGTCAGAGTGTCACTCACTTGTCTACCTGTCAAGCTGTCACCTGTCAAGCTGACAGGTTGTCAAGCCTTGTCACGCCTTACTCACTGACTGACTTGACAGGTGACAACAATGCACCACATGTCAGAGTGTCACTCACTTGTCTACCTGTCAAGCTGTCACCTGTCAAGCTGACAGGTTGTCAAGCCTTGTCACGCCTTACTCACTGACTGACTTGACAGGTGACAACAATGCACCACATGTCAGAGTGTCACTCACTTGTCTACCTGTCAAGCTGTCACCTGTCAAGCTGACAGGTTGTCAAGCCTTGTCACGCCTTACTCACTGACTGACTTGACAGGTGACAACAATGCACCACATGTCAGAGTGTCACTCACTTGTCTACCTGTCAAGCTGTCACCTGTCAAGCTGACAGGTTGTCAAGCCTTGTCACGCCTCACTGACTGACTTGACAGGTGACAACAATGCACCACATGTCAGAGTGTCACTCACTTGTCTACCTGTCAAGCTGTCACCTGTCAAGCTGACAGGTTGTCAAGCCTTGTCACGCCTACTCACTGACTGACTTGACAGGTGACAACAATGCACCACATGTCAGAGTGTCACTCACTTGTCTACCTGTCAAGCTGTCACCTGTCAAGCTGACAGGTTGTCAAGCCTTGTCACGCCTTACTCACTGACTGACTTGACAGGTGACAACAATGCACCACATGTCAGAGTGTCACTCACTTGTCTACCTGTCAAGCTGTCACCTGTCAAGCTGACAGGTTGTCAAGCCTTGTCACGCCTCACTGACTGACTTGACAGGTGACAACAATGCACCACATGTCAGAGTGTCACTCACTTGTCTACCTGTCAAGCTGTCACCTGTCAAGCTGACAGGTTGTCAAGCCTTGTCACGCCTCACTGACTGACTTGACAGGTGACAACAATGCACCACATGTCAGAGTGTCACTCACTTGTCTACCTGTCAAGCTGTCACCTGTCAAGCTGACAGGTTGTCAAGCCTTGTCACGCCTTACTCACTGACTGACTTGACAGGTGACAACAATGCACCACATGTCAGAGTGTCACTCACTTGTCTACCTGTCAAGCTGTCACCTGTCAAGCTGACAGGTTGTCAAGCCTTGTCACGCCTTACTCACTGACTGACTTGACAGGTGACAACAATGCACCACATGTCAGAGTGTCACTCACTTGTCTACCTGTCAAGCTGTCACCTGTCAAGCTGACAGGTTGTCAAGCCTTGTCACGCCTTACTCACTGACTGACTTGACAGGTGACAACAATGCACCACATGTCAGAGTGTCACTCACTTGTCTACCTGTCAAGCTGTCACTGTCAAGCTGACAGGTTGTCAAGCCTTGTCACGCCTTACTCACTGACTGACTTGACAGGTGACAACAATGCACCACATGTCAGAGTGTCACTCACTTGTCTACCTGTCAAGCTGTCACCTGTCAAGCTGACAGGTTGTCAAGCCTTGTCACGCCTTACACTGACTGACTTGACAGGTGACAACAATGCACCACATGTCAGAGTGTCACTCACTGTCTACCTGTCAAGCTGTCACCTGTCAAGCTGACAGGTTGTCAAGCCTTGTCACGCCTTACTCACTGACTGACTTGACAGGTGACAACAATGCACCACATGTCAGAGTGTCACTCACTTGTCTACCTGTCAAGCTGTCACCTGTCAAGCTGACAGGTTGTCAAGCCTTGTCACGCCTTACTCAGACTGACTTGACAGGTGACAACAATGCACCACATGTCAGAGTGTCACTCACTTGTCTACCTGTCAAGCTGTCACCTGTCAAGCTGACAGGTTGTCAAGCCTTGTCACGCCTTACTCACTGACTGACTTGACAGGTGACAACAATGCACCACATGTCAGAGTGTCACTCACTTGTCTACCTGTCAAGCTGTCACCTGTCAAGCTGACAGGTTGTCAAGCCTTGTCACTTACTCACTGACTGACTTGACAGGTGACAACAATGCACCACATGTCAGAGTGTCACTCACTTGTCTACCTGTCAAGCTGTCACCTGTCAAGCTGACAGGTTGTCAAGCCTTGTCACGCCTTACTCACTGACTGACTTGACAGGTGACAACAATGCACCACATGTCAGAGTGTCACTCACTTGTCTACCTGTCAAGCTGTCACCTGTCAAGCTGACAGGTTGTCAAGCCTTGTCACGCCTTACTCACTGACTGACTTGACAGGTGACAACAATGCACCACATGTCAGAGTGTCACTCACTTGTCTACCTGTCAAGCTGTCACCTGTCAAGCTGACAGGTTGTCAAGCCTTGTCACGCCTACTCACTGACTGACTTGACAGGTGACAACAATGCACCACATGTCAGAGTGTCACTCACTTGTCTACCTGTCAAGCTGTCACCTGTCAAGCTGACAGGTTGTCAAGCCTTGTCACGCCTTACTCACTGACTGACTTGACAGGTGACAACAATGCACCACATGTCAGAGTGTCACTCACTTGTCTACCTGTCAAGCTGTCACCTGTCAAGCTGACAGGTTGTCAAGCCTTGTCACGCCTTACT
Source organism: Taenia multiceps (assembly GCA_001923025.3). NCBI lineage: Eukaryota > Metazoa > Platyhelminthes > Cestoda > Cyclophyllidea > Taeniidae > Taenia > Taenia multiceps. The sequence continues at coordinate 22,361 of MRSW03000358.1, read as the reverse complement.
CACTGACTGACTTGACAGGTGACAACAATGCACCACATGTCAGAGTGTCACTCACTTGTCTACCTGTCAAGCTGTCACCTGTCAAGCTGACAGGTTGTCAAGCCTTGTCACGCCTTACTCACTGACTGACTTGACAGGTGACAACAATGCACCACATGTCAGAGTGTCACTCACTTGTCTACCTGTCAAGCTGTCACCTGTCAAGCTGACAGGTTGTCAAGCCTTGTCACGCCTTACTCACTGACTGACTTGACAGGTGACAACAATGCACCACATGTCAGAGTGTCACTCACTTGTCTACCTGTCAAGCTGTCACCTGTCAAGCTGACAGGTTGTCAAGCCTTGTCACGCCTACTCACTGACTGACTTGACAGGTGACAACAATGCACACATGTCAGAGTGTCACTCACTTGTCTACCTGTCAAGCTGTCACCTGTCAAGCTGACAGGTTGTCAAGCCTTGTCACGCTTACTCACTGACTGACTTGACAGGTGACAACAATGCACCACATGTCAGAGTGTCACTCACTTGTCTACCTGTCAAGCTGTCACCTGTCAAGCTGACAGGTTGTCAAGCCTTGTCACGCCTTACTCACTGACTGACTTGACAGGTGACAACAATGCACCACATGTCAGAGTGTCACTCACTTGTCTACCTGTCAAGCTGTCACCTGTCAAGCTGACAGGTTGTCAAGCCTTGTCACGCTTACTCACTGACTGACTTGACAGGTGACAACAATGCACCACATGTCAGAGTGTCACTCACTTGTCTACCTGTCAAGCTGTCACCTGTCAAGCTGACAGGTTGTCAAGCCTTGTCACGCCTCACTGACTGACTTGACAGGTGACAACAATGCACCACATGTCAGAGTGTCACTCACTTGTCTACCTGTCAAGCTGTCACCTGTCAAGCTGACAGGTTGTCAAGCCTTGTCACGCCTTACTCACTGACTGACTTGACAGGTGACAACAATGCACCACATGTCAGAGTGTCACTCACTTGTCTACCTGTCAAGCTGTCACCTGTCAAGCTGACAGGTTGTCAAGCCTTGTCACGCCTTACTCACTGACTGACTTGACAGGTGACAACAATGCACCACATGTCAGAGTGTCACTCATTTGTCTACCTGTCAAGCTGTCACCTGTCAAGCTGACAGGTTGTCAAGCCTTGTCACGCCTTACTCACTGACTGACTTGACAGGTGACAACAATGCACCACATGTCAGAGTGTCACTCACTTGTCTACCTGTCAAGCTGTCACCTGTCAAGCTGACAGGTTGTCAAGCCTTGTCACGCCTTACTCACTGACTGACTTGACAGGTGACAACAATGCACCACATGTCAGAGTGTCACTCACTTGTCTACCTGTCAAGCTGTCACCTGTCAAGCTGACAGGTTGTCAAGCCTTGTCACGCCTTACTCACTGACTGACTTGACAGGTGACAACAATGCACCACATGTCAGAGTGTCACTCACTTGTCTACCTGTCAAGCTGTCACCTGTCAAGCTGACAGGTTGTCAAGCCTTGTCACGCCTTACTCACTGACTGACTTGACAGGTGACAACAATGCACCACATGTCAGAGTGTCACTCACTTGTCTACCTGTCAAGCTGTCACCTGTCAAGCTGACAGGTTGTCAAGCCTTGTCACGCCTTACTCACTGACTGACTTGACAGGTGACAACAATGCACCACATGTCAGAGTGTCACTCACTTGTCTACCTGTCAAGCTGTCACCTGTCAAGCTGACAGGTTGTCAAGCCTTGTCACGCCTTACTCACTGACTGACTTGACAGGTGACAACAATGCACCACATGTCAGAGTGTCACTCACTTGTCTACCTGTCAAGCTGTCACCTGTCAAGCTGACAGGTTGTCAAGCCTTGTCACGCCTCGCTGACTGACTTGACAGGTGACAACAATGCACCACATGTCAGAGTGTCACTCACTTGTCTACCTGTCAAGCTGTCACCTGTCAAGCTGACAGGTTGTCAAGCCTTGTCACGCCTTACTCACTGACTGACTTGACAGGTGACAACAATGCACCACATGTCAGAGTGTCACTCACTTGTCTACCTGTCAAGCTGTCACCTGTCAAGCTGACAGGTTGTCAAGCCTTGTCACGCCTTACTCACTGACTGACTTGACAGGTGACAACAATGCACCACATGTCAGAGTGTCACTCACTTGTCTACCTGTCAAGCTGTCACCTGTCAAGCTGACAGGTTGTCAAGCCTTGTCACGCCTTACTCACTGACTGACTTGACAGGTGAAACAATGCACCACATGTCAGAGTGTCACTCACTTGTCTACCTGTCAAGCTGTCACCTGTCAAGCTGACAGGTTGTCAAGCCTTGTCACGCCTTACTCACTGACTGACTTGACAGGTGACAACAATGCACCACATGTCAGAGTGTCACTCACTTGTCTACCTGTCAAGCTGACAGGTTGTCAAGCCTTGTCACGCCTCACTGACTGACTTGACAGGTGACAACAATGCACCACATGTCAGAGTGTCACTCACTTGTCTACCTGTCAAGCTGTCACCTGTCAAGCTGACAGGTTGTCAAGCCTTGTCACGCCTTACTCACTGACTGACTTGACAGGTGACAACAATGCACCACATGTCAGAGTGTCACTCACTTGTCTACCTGTCAAGCTGTCACCTGTCAAGCTGACAGGTTGTCAAGCCTTGTCACGCCTTACTCACTGACTGACTTGACAGGTGACAACAATGCACCACATGTCAGAGTGTCACTCACTTGTCTACCTGTCAAGCTGTCACCTGTCAAGCTGACAGGTTGTCAAGCCTTGTCACGCCTTACTCACTGACTGACTTGACAGGTGACAACAATGCACCACATGTCAGAGTGTCACTCACTTGTCTACCTGTCAAGCTGTCACCTGTCAAGCTGACAGGTTGTCAAGCCTTGTCACGCCTTACTCACTGACTGACTTGACAGGTGACAACAATGCACCACATGTCAGAGTGTCACTCACTTGTCTACCTGTCAAGCTGTCACCTGTCAAGCTGACAGGTTGTCAAGCCTTGTCACGCCTCACTGACTGACTTGACAGGTGACAACAATGCACCACATGTCAGAGTGTCACTCACTTGTCTACCTGTCAAGCTGACAGGTTGTCAAGCCTTGTCACGCCTTACTCACTGACTGACTTGACAGGTGACAACAATGCACCACATGTCAGAGTGTCACTCACTTGTCACCTGTCAAGCTGACAGGTTGTCAAGCCTTGTCACGCCTCACTGACTGACTTGACAGGTGACAACAATGCACCACATGTCAGAGTGTCACTCACTTGTCTACCTGTCAAGCTGTCACCTGTCAAGCTGACAGGTTGTCAAGCCTTGTCACGCCTTACTCACTGACTGACTTGACAGGTGACAACAATGCACCACATGTCAGAGTGTCACTCACTTGTCTACCTGTCAAGCTGTCACCTGTCAAGCTGACAGGTTGTCAAGCCTTGTCACGCCTCACTGACTGACTTGACAGGTGACAACAATGCACCACATGTCAGAGTGTCACTCACTTGTCTACCTGTCAAGCTGTCACCTGTCAAGCTGACAGGTTGTCAAGCCTTGTCACGCCTCACTGACTGACTTGACAGGTGACAACAATGCACCACATGTCAGAGTGTCACTCACTTGTCTACCTGTCAAGCTGTCACCTGTCAAGCTGACAGGGTCAAGCCTTGTCACGCCTCACTGACTGACTTGACAGGTGACAACAATGCACCACATGTCAGAGTGTCACTCACTTGTCTACCTGTCAAGCTGTCACCTGTCAAGCTGACAGGTTGTCAAGCCTTGTCACGCCTCACTGACTGACTTGACAGGTGACAACAATGCACCACATGTCAGAGTGTCACTCACTTGTCTACCTGTCAAGCTGTCACCTGTCAAGCTGACAGGTTGTCAAGCCTTGTCACGCCTCACTGACTGACTTGACAGGTGACAACAATGCACCACATGTCAGAGTGTCACTCACTTGTCTACCTGTCAAGCTGTCACCTGTCAAGCTGACAGGTTGTCAAGCCTTGTCACGCCTCACTGACTGACTTGACAGGTGACAACAATGCACCACATGTCAGAGTGTCACTCACTTGTCTACCTGTGCTGTCACCTGTCAAGCTGACAGGTTGTCAAGCCTTGTCACGCACTCACTGACTGACTTGACAGGTGACAACAATGCACCACATGTCAGAGTGTCACTCACTTGTCTACCTGTCAAGCTGTCACCTGTCAAGCTGACAGGTTGTCAAGCCTTGTCACGCCTCACTGACTGACTTGACAGGTGACAACAATGCACCACATGTCAGAGTGTCACTCACTTGTCTACCTGTCAAGCTGTCACCTGTCAAGCTGACAGGTTGTCAAGCCTTGTCACGCACTCACTGACTGACTTGACAGGTGACAACAATGCACCACATGTCAGAGTGTCACTCACTTGTCTACCTGTCAAGCTGTCACCTGTCAAGCTGACAGGTTGTCAAGCCTTGTCACGCTTACTCACTGACTGACTTGACAGGTGACAACAATGCACCACATGTCAGAGTGTCACTCACTTGTCTACCTGTCAAGCTGTCACCTGTCAAGCTGACAGGTTGTCAAGCCTTGTCACGCCTCACTGACTGACTTGACAGGTGACAACAATGCACCACATGTCAGAGTGTCACTCACTTGTCTACCTGTCAAGCTGTCACCTGTCAAGCTGACAGGTTGTCAAGCCTTGTCACGCCTCACTGACTGACTTGACAGGTGACAACAATGCACCACATGTCAGAGTGTCACTCACTTGTCTACCTGTCAAGCTGTCACCTGTCAAGCTGACAGGTTGTCAAGCCTTGTCACGCCTCACTGACTGACTTGACAGGTGACAACAATGCACCACATGTCAGAGTGTCACTCACTTGTCTACCTGTCAAGCTGTCACCTGTCAAGCTGACAGGTTGTCAAGCCTTGTCACGCCTCACTGACTGACTTGACAGGTGACAACAATGCACCACATGTCAGAGTGTCACTCACTTGTCTACCTGTCAAGCTGTCACCTGTCAAGCTGACAGGTTGTCAAGCCTTGTCACGCCTACTGACTGACTTGACAGGTGACAACAATGCACCACATGTCAGAGTGTCACTCACTTGTCTACCTGTCAAGCTGTCACCTGTCAAGCTGACAGGTTGTCAAGCCTTGTCACGCCTCACTGACTGACTTGACAGGTGACAACAATGCACCACATGTCAGAGTGTCACTCACTTGTCTACCTGTCAAGCTGTCACCTGTCAAGCTGACAGGTTGTCAAGCCTTGTCACGCCTCACTGACTGACTTGACAGGTGACAACAATGCACCACATGTCAGAGTGTCACTCACTTGTCTACCTGTCAAGCTGTCACCTGTCAAGCTGACAGGTTGTCAAGCCTTGTCACGCCTCACTGACTGACTTGACAGGTGACAACAATGCACCACATGTCAGAGTGTCACTCACTTGTCTACCTGTCAAGCTGTCACCTGTCAAGCTGACAGGTTGTCAAGCCTTGTCACGCCTCACTGACTGACTTGACAGGTGACAACAATGCACCACATGTCAGAGTGTCACTCACTTGTCTACCTGTCAAGCTGTCACCTGTCAAGCTGACAGGTTGTCAAGCCTGTTGCTGACAGGTTGTCAAGCCTTGTCACGCCTCACTGACTGACTTGACAGGTGACAACAATGCACCACATGTCAGAGTGTCACTCACTTGTCTACCTGTCAAGCTGTCACCTGTCAAGCTGACAGGTTGTCAAGCCTTGTCACGCCTCACTGACTGACTTGACAGGTGACAACAATGCACCACATGTCAGAGTGTCACTCACTTGTCTACCTGTCAAGCTGTCACCTGTCAAGCTGACAGGTTGTCAAGCCTTGTCACGCCTCACTGACTGACTTGACAGGTGACAACAATGCACCACATGTCAGAGTGTCACTCACTTGTCTACCTGTCAAGCTGTCACCTGTCAAGCTGACAGGTTGTCAAGCCTTGTCACGCCTCACTGACTGACTTGACAGGTGACAACAATGCACCACATGTCAGAGTGTCACTCACTTGTCTACCTGTCAAGCTGTCACCTGTCAAGCTGACAGGTTGTCAAGCCTTGTCACGCCTCACTGACTGACTTGACAGGTGACAACAATGCACCACATGTCAGAGTGTCACTCACTTGTCTACCTGTCAAGCTGTCACCTGTCAAGCTGACAGGTTGTCAAGCCTTGTCACGCCTCACTGACTGACTTGACAGGTGACAACAATGCACCACATGTCAGAGTGTCACTCACTTGTCTACCTGTCAAGCTGTCACCTGTCAAGCTGACAGGTTGTCAAGCCTTGTCACGCCTCACTGACTGACTTGACAGGTGACAACAATGCACCACATGTCAGAGTGTCACTCACTTGTCTACCTGTCAAGCTGTCACCTGTCAAGCTGACAGGTTGTCAAGCCTTGTCACGCCTCACTGACTGACTTGACAGGTGACAACAATGCACCACATGTCAGAGTGTCACTCACTTGTCTACCTGTCAAGCTGTCACCTGTCAAGCTGACAGGTTGTCAAGCCTTGTCACGCCTCACTGACTGACTTGACAGGTGACAACAATGCACCACATGTCAGAGTGTCACTCACTTGTCTACCTGTCAAGCTGTCACCTGTCAAGCTGACAGGTTGTCAAGCCTTGTCACGCCTCACTGACTGACTTGACAGGTGACAACAATGCACCACATGTCAGAGTGTCACTCACTTGTCTACCTGTCAAGCTGTCACCTGTCAAGCTGACAGGTTGTCAAGCCTTGTCACGCCTCACTGACTGACTTGACAGGTGACAACAATGCACCACATGTCAGAGTGTCACTCACTTGTCTACCTGTCAAGCTGTCACCTGTCAAGCTGACAGGTTGTCAAGCCTTGTCACGCCTCACTGACTGACTTGACAGGTGACAACAATGCACCACATGTCAGAGTGTCACTCACTTGTCTACCTGTCAAGCTGTCACCTGTCAAGCTGACAGGTTGTCAAGCCTTGTCACGCCTCACTGACTGACTTGACAGGTGACAACAATGCACCACATGTCAGAGTGTCACTCACTTGTCTACCTGTCAAGCTGTCACCTGTCAAGCTGACAGGTTGTCAAGCCTTGTCACGCCTCACTGACTGACTTGACAGGTGACAACAATGCACCACATGTCAGAGTGTCACTCACTTGTCTACCTGTCAAGCTGTCACCTGTCAAGCTGACAGGTTGTCAAGCCTTGTCACGCCTCACTGACTGACTTGACAGGTGACAACAATGCACCACATGTCAGAGTGTCACTCACTTGTCTACCTGTCAAGCTGTCACCTGTCAAGCTGACAGGTTGTCAAGCCTTGTCACGCCTCACTGACTGACTTGACAGGTGACAACAATGCACCACATGTCAGAGTGTCACTCACTTGTCTACCTGTCAAGCTGTCACCTGTCAAGCTGACAGGTTGTCAAGCCTTGTCACGCCTCACTGACTGACTTGACAGGTGACAACAATGCACCACATGTCAGAGTGTCACTCACTTGTCTACCTGTCAAGCTGTCACCTGTCAAGCTGACAGGTTGTCAAGCCTTGTCACGCCTCACTGACTGACTTGACAGGTGACAACAATGCACCACATGTCAGAGTGTCACTCACTTGTCTACCTGTCAAGCTGTCACCTGTCAAGCTGACAGGTTGTCAAGCCTTGTCACGCCTCACTGACTGACTTGACAGGTGACAACAATGCACCACATGTCAGAGTGTCACTCACTTGTCTACCTGTCAAGCTGTCACCTGTCAAGCTGACAGGTTGTCAAGCCTTGTCACGCCTCACTGACTGACTTGACAGGTGACAACAATGCACCACATGTCAGAGTGTCACTCACTTGTCTACCTGTCAAGCTGTCACCTGTCAAGCTGACAGGTTGTCAAGCCTTGTCACGCCTCACTGACTGACTTGACAGGTGACAACAATGCACCACATGTCAGAGTGTCACTCACTTGTCTACCTGTCAAGCTGTCACCTGTCAAGCTGACAGGTTGTCAAGCCTTGTCACGCCTCACTGACTGACTTGACAGGTGACAACAATGCACCACATGTCAGAGTGTCACTCACTTGTCTACCTGTCAAGCTGTCACCTGTCAAGCTGACAGGTTGTCAAGCCTTGTCACGCCTCACTGACTGACTTGACAGGTGACAACAATGCACCACATGTCAGAGTGTCACTCACTTGTCTACCTGTCAAGCTGTCACCTGTCAAGCTGACAGGTTGTCAAGCCTTGTCACGCCTCACTGACTGACTTGACAGGTGACAACAATGCACCACATGTCAGAGTGTCACTCACTTGTCTACCTGTCAAGCTGTCACCTGTCAAGCTGACAGGTTGTCAAGCCTTGTCACGCCTCACTGACTGACTTGACAGGTGACAACAATGCACCACATGTCAGAGTGTCACTCACTTGTCTACCTGTCAAGCTGTCACCTGTCAAGCTGACAGGTTGTCAAGCCTTGTCACGCCTCACTGACTGACTTGACAGGTGACAACAATGCACCACATGTCAGAGTGTCACTCACTTGTCTACCTGTCAAGCTGTCACCTGTCAAGCTGACAGGTTGTCAAGCCTTGTCACGCCTCACTGACTGACTTGACAGGTGACAACAATGCACCACATGTCAGAGTGTCACTCACTTGTCTACCTGTCAAGCTGTCACCTGTCAAGCTGACAGGTTGTCAAGCCTTGTCACGCCTACTGACTGACTTGACAGGTGACAACAATGCACCACATGTCAGAGTGTCACTCACTTGTCTACCTGTCAAGCTGTCACCTGTCAAGCTGACAGGTTGTCAAGCCTTGTCACGCCTCACTGACTGACTTGACAGGTGACAACAATGCACCACATGTCAGAGTGTCACTCACTTGTCTACCTGTCAAGCTGTCACCTGTCAAGCTGACAGGTTGTCAAGCCTTGTCACGCCTCACTGACTGACTTGACAGGTGACAACAATGCACCACATGTCAGAGTGTCACTCACTTGTCTACCTGTCAAGCTGTCACCTGTCAAGCTGACAGGTTGTCAAGCCTTGTCACGCCTCACTGACTGACTTGACAGGTGACAACAATGCACCACATGTCAGAGTGTCACTCACTTGTCTACCTGTCAAGCTGTCACCTGTCAAGCTGACAGGTTGTCAAGCCTTGTCACGCCTCACTGACTGACTTGACAGGTGACAACAATGCACCACATGTCAGAGTGTCACTCACTTGTCTACCTGTCAAGCTGTCACCTGTCAAGCTGACAGGTTGTCAAGCCTTGTCACGCCTCACTGACTGACTTGACAGGTGACAACAATGCACCACATGTCAGAGTGTCACTCACTTGTCTACCTGTCAAGCTGTCACCTGTCAAGCTGACAGGTTGTCAAGCCTTGTCACGCCTCACTGACTGACTTGACAGGTGACAACAATGCACCACATGTCAGAGTGTCACTCACTTGTCTACCTGTCAAGCTGACAGGTTGTCAAGCCTTGTCACGCCTCACTGACTGACTTGACAGGTGACAACAATGCACCACATGTCAGAGTGTCACTCACTTGTCTACCTGTCAAGCTGTCACCTGTCAAGCTGACAGGTTGTCAAGCCTTGTCACGCCTCACTGACTGACTTGACAGGTGACAACAATGCACCACATGTCAGAGTGTCACTCACTTGTCTACCTGTCAAGCTGTCACCTGTCAAGCTGACAGGTTGTCAAGCCTTGTCACGCCTCACTGACTGACTTGACAGGTGACAACAATGCACCACATGTCAGAGTGTCACTCACTTGTCTACCTGTCAAGCTGTCACCTGTCAAGCTGACAGGTTGTCAAGCCTTGTCACGCCTCACTGACTGACTTGACAGGTGACAACAATGCACCACATGTCAGAGTGTCACTCACTTGTCTACCTGTCAAGCTGTCACCTGTCAAGCTGACAGGTTGTCAAGCCTTGTCACGCCTCACTGACTGACTTGACAGGTGACAACAATGCACCACATGTCAGAGTGTCACTCACTTGTCTACCTGTCAAGCTGTCACCTGTCAAGCTGACAGGTTGTCAAGCCTTGTCACGCCTCACTGACTGACTTGACAGGTGACAACAATGCACCACATGTCAGAGTGTCACTCACTTGTCTACCTGTCAAGCTGTCACCTGTCAAGCTGACAGGTTGTCAAGCCTTGTCACGCCTCACTGACTGACTTGACAGGTGACAACAATGCACCACATGTCAGAGTGTCACTCACTTGTCTACCTGTCAAGCTGTCACCTGTCAAGCTGACAGGTTGTCAAGCCTTGTCACGCCTCACTGACTGACTTGACAGGTGACAACAATGCACCACATGTCAGAGTGTCACTCACTTGTCTACCTGTCAAGCTGTCACCTGTCAAGCTGACAGGTTGTCAAGCCTTGTCACGCCTCACTGACTGACTTGACAGGTGACAACAATGCACCACATGTCAGAGTGTCACTCACTTGTCTACCTGTCAAGCTGTCACCTGTCAAGCTGACAGGTTGTCAAGCCTTGTCACGCCTCACTGACTGACTTGACAGGTGACAACAATGCACCACATGTCAGAGTGTCACTCACTTGTCTACCTGTCAAGCTGTCACCTGTCAAGCTGACAGGTTGTCAAGCCTTGTCACGCCTCACTGACTGACTTGACAGGTGACAACAATGCACCACATGTCAGAGTGTCACTCACTTGTCTACCTGTCAAGCTGTCACCTGTCAAGCTGACAGGTTGTCAAGCCTTGTCACGCCTCACTGACTGACTTGACAGGTGACAACAATGCACCACATGTCAGAGTGTCACTCACTTGTCTACCTGTCAAGCTGTCACCTGTCAAGCTGACAGGTTGTCAAGCCTTGTCACGCCTCACTGACTGACTTGACAGGTGACAACAATGCACCACATGTCAGAGTGTCACTCACTTGTCTACCTGTCAAGCTGTCACCTGTCAAGCTGACAGGTTGTCAAGCCTTGTCACGCCTCACTGACTGACTTGACAGGTGACAACAATGCACCACATGTCAGAGTGTCACTCACTTGTCTACTGTCAAGCTGTCACCTGTCAAGCTGACAGGTTGTCAAGCCTTGTCACGCCTCACTGACTGACTTGACAGGTGACAACAATGCACCACATGTCAGAGTGTCACTCACTTGTCTACCTGTCAAGCTGTCACCTGTCAAGCTGACAGGTTGTCAAGCCTTGTCACGCCTCACTGACTGACTTGACAGGTGACAACAATGCACCACATGTCAGAGTGTCACTCACTTGTCTACCTGTCAAGCTGTCACCTGTCAAGCTGACAGGTTGTCAAGCCTTGTCACGCCTCACTGACTGACTTGACAGGTGACAACAATGCACCACATGTCAGAGTGTCACTCACTTGTCTACCTGTCAAGCTGTCACCTGTCAAGCTGACAGGTTGTCAAGCCTTGTCACGCCCTCACTGACTGACTTGACAGGTGACAACAATGCACCACATGTCAGAGTGTCACTCACTTGTCTACCTGTCAAGCTGTCACCTGTCAAGCTGACAGGTTGTCAAGCCTTGTCACGCCTCACTGACTGACTTGACAGGTGACAACAATGCACCACATGTCAGAGTGTCACTCACTTGTCTACCTGTCAAGCTGTCACCTGTCAAGCTGACAGGTTGTCAAGCCTTGTCACGCCTCACTGACTGACTTGACAGGTGACAACAATGCACCACATGTCAGAGTGTCACTCACTTGTCTACCTGTCAAGCTGTCACCTGTCAAGCTGACAGGTTGTCAAGCCTTGTCACGCCTCACTGACTGACTTGACAGGTGACAACAATGCACCACATGTCAGAGTGTCACTCACTTGTCTACCTGTCAAGCTGTCACCTGTCAAGCTGACAGGTTGTCAAGCCTTGTCACGCCTCACTGACTGACTTGACAGGTGACAACAATGCACCACATGTCAGAGTGTCACTCACTTGTCTACCTGTCAAGCTGTCACCTGTCAAGCTGACAGGTTGTCAAGCCTTGTCACGCCTCACTGACTGACTTGACAGGTGACAACAATGCACCACATGTCAGAGTGTCACTCACTTGTCTACCTGTCAAGCTGTCACCTGTCAAGCTGACAGGTTGTCAAGCCTTGTCACGCCTCACTGACTGACTTGACAGGTGACAACAATGCACCACATGTCAGAGTGTCACTCACTTGTCTACCTGTCAAGCTGTCACCTGTCAAGCTGACAGGTTGTCAAGCCTTGTCACGCCTCACTGACTGACTTGACAGGTGACAACAATGCACCACATGTCAGAGTGTCACTCACTTGTCTACCTGTCAAGCTGTCACCTGTCAAGCTGACAGGTTGTCAAGCCTTGTCACGCTACTCACTGACTGACTTGACAGGTGACAACAATGCACCACATGTCAGAGTGTCACTCACTTGTCTACCTGTCAAGCTGTCACCTGTCAAGCTGACAGGTTGTCAAGCCTTGTCACGCCTCACTGACTGACTTGACAGGTGACAACAATGCACCACATGTCAGAGTGTCACTCACTTGTCTACCTGTCAAGCTGTCACCTGTCAAGCTGACAGGTTGTCAAGCCTTGTCACGCCTCACTGACTGACTTGACAGGTGACAACAATGCACCACATGTCAGAGTGTCACTCACTTGTCTACCTGTCAAGCTGTCACCTGTCAAGCTGACAGGTTGTCAAGCCTTGTCACGCTCACTGACTGACTTGACAGGTGACAACAATGCACCACATGTCAGAGTGTCACTCACTTGTCTACCTGTCAAGCTGTCACCTGTCAAGCTGACAGGTTGTCAAGCCTTGTCACGCCTCACTGACTGACTTGACAGGTGACAACAATGCACCACATGTCAGAGTGTCACTCACTTGTCTACCTGTCAAGCTGTCACCTGTCAAGCTGACAGGTTGTCAAGCCTTGTCACGCCTCACTGACTGACTTGACAGGTGACAACAATGCACCACATGTCAGAGTGTCACTCACTTGTCTACCTGTCAAGCTGTCACCTGTCAAGCTGACAGGTTGTCAAGCCTTGTCACGCCTCACTGACTGACTTGACAGGTGACAACAATGCACCACATGTCAGAGTGTCACTCACTTGTCTACCTGTCAAGCTGTCACCTGTCAAGCTGACAGGTTGTCAAGCCTTGTCACGCCTCACTGACTGACTTGACAGGTGACAACAATGCACCACATGTCAGAGTGTCACTCACTTGTCTACCTGTCAAGCTGTCACCTGTCAAGCTGACAGGTTGTCAAGCCTTGTCACGCCTCACTGACTGACTTGACAGGTGACAACAATGCACCACATGTCAGAGTGTCACTCACTTGTCTACCTGTCAAGCTGTCACCTGTCAAGCTGACAGGTTGTCAAGCCTTGTCACGCCTCACTGACTGACTTGACAGGTGACAACAATGCACCACATGTCAGAGTGTCACTCACTTGTCTACCTGTCAAGCTGTCACCTGTCAAGCTGACAGGTTGTCAAGCCTTGTCACGCCTCACTGACTGACTTGACAGGTGACAACAATGCACCACATGTCAGAGTGTCACTCACTTGTCTACCTGTCAAGCTGTCACTGTCAAGCTGACAGGTTGTCAAGCCTTGTCACGCCTCACTGACTGACTTGACAGGTGACAACAATGCACCACATGTCAGAGTGTCACTCACTTGTCTACCTGTCAAGCTGTCACCTGTCAAGCTGACAGGTTGTCAAGCCTTGTCACGCCTCACTGACTGACTTGACAGGTGACAACAATGCACCACATGTCAGAGTGTCACTCACTTGTCTACCTGTCAAGCTGTCACCTGTCAAGCTGACAGGTTGTCAAGCCTTGTCACGCCTCACTGACTGACTTGACAGGTGACAACAATGCACCACATGTCAGAGTGTCACTCACTTGTCTACCTGTCAAGCTGTCACCTGTCAAGCTGACAGGTTGTCAAGCCTTGTCACGCCTCACTGACTGACTTGACAGGTGACAACAATGCACCACATGTCAGAGTGTCACTCACTTGTCTACCTGTCAAGCTGTCACCTGTCAAGCTGACAGGTTGTCAAGCCTTGTCACGCCTCACTGACTGACTTGACAGGTGACAACAATGCACCACATGTCAGAGTGTCACTCACTTGTCTACCTGTCAAGCTGTCACCTGTCAAGCTGACAGGTTGTCAAGCCTTGTCACGCCTCACTGACTGACTTGACAGGTGACAACAATGCACCACATGTCAGAGTGTCACTCACTTGTCTACCTGTCAAGCTGTCACCTGTCAAGCTGACAGGTTGTCAAGCCTTGTCACGCCTCACTGACTGACTTGACAGGTGACAACAATGCACCACATGTCAGAGTGTCACTCACTTGTCTACCTGTCAAGCTGTCACCTGTCAAGCTGACAGGTTGTCAAGCCTTGTCACGCCTCACTGACTGACTTGACAGGTGAAACAATGCACCACATGTCAGAGTGTCACTCACTTGTCTACCTGTCAAGCTGTCACCTGTCAAGCTGACAGGTTGTCAAGCCTTGTCACGCCTCACTGACTGACTTGACAGGTGACAACAATGCACCACATGTCAGAGTGTCACTCACTTGTCTACCTGTCAAGCTGTCACCTGTCAAGCTGACAGGTTGTCAAGCCTTGTCACGCCTCACTGACTGACTTGACAGGTGACAACAATGCACCACATGTCAGAGTGTCACTCACTTGTCTACCTGTCAAGCTGTCACCTGTCAAGCTGACAGGTTGTCAAGCCTTGTCACGCCTCACTGACTGACTTGACAGGTGACAACAATGCACCACATGTCAGAGTGTCACTCACTTGTCTACCTGTCAAGCTGTCACCTGTCAAGCTGACAGGTTGTCAAGCCTTGTCACGCCTCACTGACTGACTTGACAGGTGACAACAATGCACCACATGTCAGAGTGTCACTCACTTGTCTACCTGTCAAGCTGTCACCTGTCAAGCTGACAGGTTGTCAAGCCTTGTCACGCCTCACTGACTGACTTGACAGGTGACAACAATGCACCACATGTCAGAGTGTCACTCACTTGTCTACCTGTCAAGCTGTCACCTGTCAAGCTGACAGGTTGTCAAGCCTTGTCACGCCTCACTGACTGACTTGACAGGTGACAACAATGCACCACATGTCAGAGTGTCACTCACTTGTCTACCTGTCAAGCTGTCACCTGTCAAGCTGACAGGTTGTCAAGCCTTGTCACGCCTCACTGACTGACTTGACAGGTGACAACAATGCACCACATGTCAGAGTGTCACTCACTTGTCTACCTGTCAAGCTGTCACCTGTCAAGCTGACAGGTTGTCAAGCCTTGTCACGCCTCACTGACTGACTTGACAGGTGACAACAATGCACCACATGTCAGAGTGTCACTCACTTGTCTACCTGTCAAGCTGTCACCTGTCAAGCTGACAGGTTGTCAAGCCTTGTCACGCCTCACTGACTGACTTGACAGGTGACAACAATGCACCACATGTCAGAGTGTCACTCACTTGTCTACCTGTCAAGCTGTCACCTGTCAAGCTGACAGGTTGTCAAGCCTTGTCACGCCTCACTGACTGACTTGACAGGTGACAACAATGCACCACATGTCAGAGTGTCACTCACTTGTCTACCTGTCAAGCTGTCACCTGTCAAGCTGACAGGTTGTCAAGCCTTGTCACGCCTCACTGACTGACTTGACAGGTGACAACAATGCACCACATGTCAGAGTGTCACTCACTTGTCTACCTGTCAAGCTGTCACCTGTCAAGCTGACGGGTTGTCAAGCCTTGTCACGCCTCACTGACTGACTTGACAGGTGACAACAATGCACCACATGTCAGAGTGTCACTCACTTGTCTACCTGTCAAGCTGTCACCTGTCAAGCTGACAGGTTGTCAAGCCTTGTCACGCCTCACTGACTGACTTGACAGGTGACAACAATGCACCACATGTCAGAGTGTCACTCACTTGTCTACCTGTCAAGCTGTCACCTGTCAAGCTGACAGGTTGTCAAGCCTTGTCACGCCTCACTGACTGACTTGACAGGTGACAACAATGCACCACATGTCAGAGTGTCACTCACTTGTCTACCTGTCAAGCTGTCACCTGTCAAGCTGACAGGTTGTCAAGCCTTGTCACGCCTCACTGACTGACTTGACAGGTGACAACAATGCACCACATGTCAGAGTGTCACTCACTTGTCTACCTGTCAAGCTGTCACCTGTCAAGCTGACAGGTTGTCAAGCCTTGTCACGCCTCACTGACTGACTTGACAGGTGACAACAATGCACCACATGTCAGAGTGTCACTCACTTGTCTACCTGTCAAGCTGTCACCTGTCAAGCTGACAGGTTGTCAAGCCTTGTCACGCCTCACTGACTGACTTGACAGGTGACAACAATGCACCACATGTCAGAGTGTCACTCACTTGTCTACCTGTCAAGCTGTCACCTGTCAAGCTGACAGGTTGTCAAGCCTTGTCACGCCTCACTGACTGACTTGACAGGTGACAACAATGCACCACATGTCAGAGTGTCACTCACTTGTCTACCTGTCAAGCTGTCACCTGTCAAGCTGACAGGTTGTCAAGCCTTGTCACGCCTCACTGACTGACTTGACAGGTGACAACAATGCACCACATGTCAGAGTGTCACTCACTTGTCTACCTGTCAAGCTGTCACCTGTCAAGCTGACAGGTTGTCAAGCCTTGTCACGCCACTCACTGACTGACTTGACAGGTGACAACAATGCACCACATGTCAGAGTGTCACTCACTTGTCTACCTGTCAAGCTGTCACCTGTCAAGCTGACAGGTTGTCAAGCCTTGTCACGCCTCACTGACTGACTTGACAGGTGACAACAATGCACCACATGTCAGAGTGTCACTCACTTGTCTACCTGTCAAGCTGTCACCTGTCAAGCTGACAGGTTGTCAAGCCTTGTCACGCCTCACTGACTGACTTGACAGGTGACAACAATGCACCACATGTCAGAGTGTCACTCACTTGTCTACCTGTCAAGCTGTCACCTGTCAAGCTGACAGGTTGTCAAGCCTTGTCACGCCTCACTGACTGACTTGACAGGTGACAACAATGCACCACATGTCAGAGTGTCACTCACTTGTCTACCTGTCAAGCTGTCACCTGTCAAGCTGACAGGTTGTCAAGCCTTGTCACGCCTCACTGACTGACTTGACAGGTGACAACAATGCACCACATGTCAGAGTGTCACTCACTTGTCTACCTGTCAAGCTGTCACCTGTCAAGCTGACAGGTTGTCAAGCCTTGTCACGCCTCACTGACTGACTTGACAGGTGACAACAATGCACCACATGTCAGAGTGTCACTCACTTGTCTACCTGTCAAGCTGTCACCTGTCAAGCTGACAGGTTGTCAAGCCTTGTCACGCCTCACTGACTGACTTGACAGGTGACAACAATGCACCACATGTCAGAGTGTCACTCACTTGTCTACCTGTCAAGCTGTCACCTGTCAAGCTGACAGGTTGTCAAGCCTTGTCACGCCTCACTGACTGACTTGACAGGTGACAACAATGCACCACATGTCAGAGTGTCACTCACTTGTCTACCTGTCAAGCTGTCACCTGTCAAGCTGACAGGTTGTCAAGCCTTGTCACGCCTCACTGACTGACTTGACAGGTGACAACAATGCACCACATGTCAGAGTGTCACTCACTTGTCTACCTGTCAAGCTGTCACCTGTCAAGCTGACAGGTTGTCAAGCCTTGTCACGCCTCACTGACTGACTTGACAGGTGACAACAATGCACCACATGTCAGAGTGTCACTCACTTGTCTACCTGTCAAGCTGTCACCTGTCAAGCTGACAGGTTGTCAAGCCTTGTCACGCCTCACTGACTGACTTGACAGGTGACAACAATGCACCACATGTCAGAGTGTCACTCACTTGTCTACCTGTCAAGCTGTCACCTGTCAAGCTGACAGGTTGTCAAGCCTTGTCACGCCTCACTGACTGACTTGACAGGTGACAACAATGCACCACATGTCAGAGTGTCACTCACTTGTCTACCTGTCAAGCTGTCACCTGTCAAGCTGACAGGTTGTCAAGCCTTGTCACGCCTCACTGACTGACTTGACAGGTGACAACAATGCACCACATGTCAGAGTGTCACTCACTTGTCTACCTGTCAAGCTGTCACCTGTCAAGCTGACAGGTTGTCAAGCCTTGTCACGCCTCACTGACTGACTTGACAGGTGACAACAATGCACCACATGTCAGAGTGTCACTCACTTGTCTACCTGTCAAGCTGTCACCTGTCAAGCTGACAGGTTGTCAAGCCTTGTCACGCCTCACTGACTGACTTGACAGGTGACAACAATGCACCACATGTCAGAGTGTCACTCACTTGTCTACCTGTCAAGCTGTCACCTGTCAAGCTGACAGGTTGTCAAGCCTTGTCACGCCTCACTGACTGACTTGACAGGTGACAACAATGCACCACATGTCAGAGTGTCACTCACTTGTCTACCTGTCAAGCTCGCACCTGTCAAGCTGACAGGTTGTCAAGCCTTGTCACGCCTCACTGACTGACTTGACAGGTGACACAATGCACCACATGTCAGAGTGTCACTCACTTGTCTACCTGTCAAGCTGTCACCTGTCAAGCTGACAGGTTGTCAAGCCTTGTCACGCCTCACTGACTGACTTGACAGGTGACAACAATGCACCACATGTCAGAGTGTCACTCACTTGTCTACCTGTCAAGCTGTCACCTGTCAAGCTGACAGGTTGTCAAGCCTTGTCACGCCTCACTGACTGACTTGACAGGTGACAACAATGCACCACATGTCAGAGTGTCACTCACTTGTCTACCTGTCAAGCTGTCACCTGTCAAGCTGACAGGTTGTCAAGCCTTGTCACGCTCACTGACTGACTTGACAGGTGACAACAATGCACCACATGTCAGAGTGTCACTCACTTGTCTACCTGTCAAGCTGTCACCTGTCAAGCTGACAGGTTGTCAAGCCTTGTCACGCCTCACTGACTGACTTGACAGGTGACAACAATGCACCACATGTCAGAGTGTCACTCACTTGTCTACCTGTCAAGCTGTCACCTGTCAAGCTGACAGGTTGTCAAGCCTTGTCACGCCTCACTGACTGACTTGACAGGTGACAACAATGCACCACATGTCAGAGTGTCACTCACTTGTCTACCTGTCAAGCTGTCACCTGTCAAGCTGACAGGTTGTCAAGCCTTGTCACGCCTCACTGACTGACTTGACAGGTGACAACAATGCACCACATGTCAGAGTGTCACTCACTTGTCTACCTGTCAAGCTGTCACCTGTCAAGCTGACAGGTTGTCAAGCCTTGTCACGCCTCACTGACTGACTTGACAGGTGACAACAATGCACCACATGTCAGAGTGTCACTCACTTGTCTACCTGTCAAGCTGTCACCTGTCAAGCTGACAGGTTGTCAAGCCTTGTCACGCCTCACTGACTGACTTGACAGGTGACAACAATGCACCACATGTCAGAGTGTCACTCACTTGTCTACCTGTCAAGCTGTCACCTGTCAAGCTGACAGGTTGTCAAGCCTTGTCACGCCTCACTGACTGACTTGACAGGTGACAACAATGCACCACATGTCAGAGTGTCACTCACTTGTCTACCTGTCAAGCTGTCACCTGTCAAGCTGACAGGTTGTCAAGCCTTGTCACGCCTCACTGACTGACTTGACAGGTGACAACAATGCACCACATGTCAGAGTGTCACTCACTTGTCTACCTGTCAAGCTGTCACCTGTCAAGCTGACAGGTTGTCAAGCCTTGTCACGCCT
The DNA here is from genome assembly GCA_001923025.3 of Taenia multiceps. Lineage (NCBI taxonomy): Eukaryota > Metazoa > Platyhelminthes > Cestoda > Cyclophyllidea > Taeniidae > Taenia > Taenia multiceps. The sequence continues at coordinate 2,416 of MRSW03000358.1, read as the reverse complement.
CACTGACTGACTTGACAGGTGACAACAATGCACCACATGTCAGAGTGTCACTCACTTGTCTACCTGTCAAGCTGTCACCTGTCAAGCTGACAGGTTGTCAAGCCTTGTCACGCCTCACTGACTGACTTGACAGGTGACAACAATGCACCACATGTCAGAGTGTCACTCACTTGTCTACCTGTCAAGCTGTCACCTGTCAAGCTGACAGGTTGTCAAGCCTTGTCACGCCTCACTGACTGACTTGACAGGTGACAACAATGCACCACATGTCAGAGTGTCACTCACTTGTCTACCTGTCAAGCTGTCACCTGTCAAGCTGACAGGTTGTCAAGCCTTGTCACGCCTCACTGACTGACTTGACAGGTGACAACAATGCACCACATGTCAGAGTGTCACTCACTTGTCTACCTGTCAAGCTGTCACCTGTCAAGCTGACAGGTTGTCAAGCCTTGTCACGCCTCACTGACTGACTTGACAGGTGACAACAATGCACCACATGTCAGAGTGTCACTCACTTGTCTACCTGTCAAGCTGTCACCTGTCAAGCTGACAGGTTGTCAAGCCTTGTCACGCCTCACTGACTGACTTGACAGGTGACAACAATGCACCACATGTCAGAGTGTCACTCACTTGTCTACCTGTCAAGCTGTCACCTGTCAAGCTGACAGGTTGTCAAGCCTTGTCACGCCTCACTGACTGACTTGACAGGTGACAACAATGCACCACATGTCAGAGTGTCACTCACTTGTCTACCTGTCAAGCTGTCACCTGTCAAGCTGACAGGTTGTCAAGCCTTGTCACGCCTCACTGACTGACTTGACAGGTGACAACAATGCACCACATGTCAGAGTGTCACTCACTTGTCTACCTGTCAAGCTGTCACCTGTCAAGCTGACAGGTTGTCAAGCCTTGTCACGCCTCACTGACTGACTTGACAGGTGACAACAATGCACCACATGTCAGAGTGTCACTCACTTGTCTACCTGTCAAGCTGTCACCTGTCAAGCTGACAGGTTGTCAAGCCTTGTCACGCCTCACTGACTGACTTGACAGGTGACAACAATGCACCACATGTCAGAGTGTCACTCACTTGTCTACCTGTCAAGCTGTCACCTGTCAAGCTGACAGGTTGTCAAGCCTTGTCACGCCTCACTGACTGACTTGACAGGTGACAACAATGCACCACATGTCAGAGTGTCACTCACTTGTCTACCTGTCAAGCTGTCACCTGTCAAGCTGACAGGTTGTCAAGCCTTGTCACGCCTCACTGACTGACTTGACAGGTGACAACAATGCACACATGTCAGAGTGTCACTCACTTGTCTACCTGTCAAGCTGTCACCTGTCAAGCTGACAGGTTGTCAAGCCTTGTCACGCCTCACTGACTGACTTGACAGGTGACAACAATGCACCACATGTCAGAGTGTCACTCACTTGTCTACCTGTCAAGCTGTCACCTGTCAAGCTGACAGGTTGTCAAGCCTTGTCACGCCTCACTGACTGACTTGACAGGTGACAACAATGCACCACATGTCAGAGTGTCACTCACTTGTCTACCTGTCAAGCTGTCACCTGTCAAGCTGACAGGTTGTCAAGCCTTGTCACGCCTCACTGACTGACTTGACAGTGACAACAATGCACCACATGTCAGAGTGTCACTCACTTGTCTACTGTCAAGCTGTCACTGTCAAGCTGACAGGTTGTCAAGCCTTGTCACGCCTCACTGACTGACTTGACAGGTGACAACAATGCACCACATGTCAGAGTGTCACTCACTTGTCTACCTGTCAAGCTGTCACCTGTCAAGCTGACAGGTTGTCAAGCCTTGTCACGCCTCACTGACTGACTTGACAGGTGACAACAATGCACCACATGTCAGAGTGTCACTCACTTGTCTACCTGTCAAGCTGTCACCTGTCAAGCTGACAGGTTGTCAAGCCTTGTCACGCCTTACTCACTGACTGATTGACAGGTGACAACAATGCACCACATGTCAGAGTGTCACTCACTGTCTACCTGTCAAGCTGTCACCTGTCAAGCTGACAGGTTTGTCAAGCCTTGTCACGCTCACTGACTGACTTGACAGGTGACAACAATGCACCACATGTCAGAGTGTCACTCACTTGTCTACCTGTCAAGCTGTCACCTGTCAAGCTGACAGTTGTCAAGCCTTGTCACGCCTCACTGACTGACTTGACAGGTGACAACAATGCACCACATGTCAGAGTGTCACTCACTTGTCTACCTGTCAAGCTGTCACCTGTCAAGTGACAGGTTGTCAAGCCTTGTCACGCCTCACTGACTGACTTGACAGGTGACACAATGCACCACATGTCAGAGTGTCCTCACTTGTCTACCTGTCAAGCTGTCACCTGTCAAGCTGACAGGTTTGTCAGCCTTGTCACGCCTCACTGAC
>MRSW03000357.1:0-20928 GCA_001923025.3 Taenia multiceps | reverse complement strand
CACTCACTTGTCTACCTGTCAAGCTGTCACCTGTCAAGCTGACAGGTGTCAAGCCTTGTCACGCCTCATGACTGATTGACAGGTGACAACAATGCACCACATGTCAGAGTGTCACTCACTTGTCTACCTGTCAAGCTGTCACCTGTCAAGTGACAGGTTGTCAAGCCTTGTCACGCCTCACTGACTGACTTGACAGGTGACAACAATGCAACATGTCAGAGTGTCACTCACTTGTCTACCTGTCAAGCTGTCACCTGTCAAGCTGACAGGTTGTCAAGCCTTGCCACGCCTCACTGACTGACTTGACAGGTGACAACAATGCACCACATGTCAGAGTGTCACTCACTTGTCTACCTGTCAAGTCACCTGTCAAGCTGACAGGTTGTCAAGCCTTGTCACGCCTCACTGACTGACTTGACAGTGACAACAATGCACCACATGTCAGAGTGTCACTCACTTGTCTACCTGTCAAGCTGTCACCTGTCAAGCTGACAGGTTGTCAAGCCTTGTCACGCCACTGACTGACTTGACAGGTGACAACAATGCACCACATGTCAGAGTGTCACTCACTTGTCTACCTGTCAAGCTGTCATGTCAAGCTGACAGGTTGTCAAGCTCTTGTCACGCCTCACTGACTGACTTGACAGGTGACAACAATGCACCACATGTCAGTGTCACTCACTTGTCTACCTGTCAAGCTGTCACCTGTCAAGCTGACAGGTTGTCAAGCCTTGTCACGCCTCACTGACTGACTTGACAGGTGACAACAATGCACCACATGTCAGAGTGTCACTCACTGTCTACCTGTCAAGTGTCACCTGTCAAGCTGACAGGTTGTCAAGCCTTGTCACGCCTCATGACTGACTGACAGGTGACAACAATGCACCAATGTCAGAGGTCACTCAACTTGTCTACCTGTCAAGCTGTCACCTGTCAAGCTGACAGGTTGTCAAGCCTTGCCACGCCTCACTGACTGACTTGACAGGTGACAACAATGCACCACATGTCAGAGTGTCACTCACTTGTCTACCTGTCAAGCTGTCACCTGTCAAGCTGACAGGTTGTCAAGCCTTGTCACGCCTCACTGACTGACTTGACAGGTGACAACAATGCACCACATGTCAGAGTGTCACTCACTTGTCTACCTGTCAAGCTGTCACCTGTCAAGCTGACAGGTTGTCAAGCCTTGTCACGCCTCACTGACTGACTTGACAGGTGACAACAATGCACCACATGTCAGAGTGTCACTCACTTGTCTACCTGTCAAGCTGTCACCTGTCAAGCTGACAGGTTGTCAAGCCTTGTCACGCCTCACTGACTGACTTGACAGGTGACAACAATGCACCACATGTCAGAGTGTCACTCACTTGTCTACCTGTCAAGCTGTCACCTGTCAAGCTGACAGGTTGTCAAGCCTTGTCACGCCTCACTGACTGACTTGACAGGTGACAACAATGCACCACATGTCAGAGTGTCACTCACTTGTCTACCTGTCAAGCTGTCACCTGTCAAGCTGACAGGTTGTCAAGCCTTGTCACGCCTCACTGACTGACTTGACAGGTGACAACAATGCACCACATGTCAGAGTGTCACTCACTTGTCTACCTGTCAAGCTGTCACCTGTCAAGCTGACAGGTTGTCAAGCCTTGTCACGCCTCACTGACTGACTTGACAGGTGACAACAATGAACCACATGTCAGAGTGTCACTCACTTGTCTACCTGTCAAGCTGTCACCTGTCAAGCTGACAGGTTGTCAAGCCTTGTCACGCCTCACTGACTGACTTGACAGGTGACAACAATGCACCACATGTCAGAGTGTCACTCACTTGTCTACCTGTCAAGCTGTCACCTGTCAAGCTGACAGGTTGTCAAGCCTTGTCACGCCTCACTGACTGACTTGACAGCTGACAACAATGCACCACATGTCAGAGTGTCACTCACTTGTCTACCTGTCAAGCTGTCACCTGTCAAGCTGACAGGTTGTCAAGCCTTGTCACGCCTCACTGACTGACTTGACAGGTGACAACAATGCACCACATGTCAGAGTGTCACTCACTTGTCTACCTGTCAAGCTGTCACCTGTCAAGCTGACAGGTTGTCAAGCCTTGTCACGCCTCACTGACTGACTTGACAGGTGACAACAATGCACCACATGTCAGAGTGTCACTCACTTGTCTACCTGTCAAGCTGTCACCTGTCAAGCTGACAGGTTGTCAAGCCTTGTCACGCCTCACTGACTGACTTGACAGGTGACAACAATGCACCACATGTCAGAGTGTCACTCACTTGTCTACAAGCTGTCACCTGTCAAGCTGACAGGTTGTCAAGCCTTGTCACGCCTCACTGACTGACTTGACAGGTGACAACAATGCACCACATGTCAGAGTGTCACTCACTTGTCTACCTGTCAAGCTGTCACCTGTCAAGCTGACAGGTTGTCAAGCCTTGTCACGCCTCACTGACTGACTTGACAGGTGACAACAATGCACCACATGTCAGAGTGTCACTCACTTGTCTACCTGTCAAGCTGTCACCTGTCAAGCTGACAGGTTGTCAAGCCTGTCACGCCTCACTGACTGACTTGACAGGTGACAACAATGCACCACATGTCAGAGTGTCACTCACTTGTCTACTGTCAAGCTGTCACCTGTCAAGCTGACAGGTTGTCAAGCCTTGTCACGCCTCACTGACTGACTTGACAGGTGACAACAATGCACCACATGTCAGAGTGTCACTCACTTGTCTACCTGTCAAGCTGTCACCTGTCAAGCTGACAGGTTGTCAAGCCTTGTCACGCCTCACTGACTGACTTGACAGGTGACAACAATGCACCACATGTCAGAGTGTCACTCACTTGTCTACCTGTCAAGCTGTCACCTGTCAAGCTGACAGGTTGTCAAGCCTTGTCACGCCTCACTGACTGACTTGACAGGTGACAACAATGCACCACATGTCAGAGTGTCACTCACTTGTCTACCTGTCAAGCTGTCACCTGTCAAGCTGACAGGTTGTCAAGCCTTGTCACGCTCACTGACTGACTTGACAGGTGACAACAATGCACCACATGTCAGAGTGTCACTCATTGTCTACTGTCAAGCTGTCACCTGTCAAGCTGACAGGTTGTCAAGCCTTGTCACGCCTCACTGACTGACTTGACAGGTGACAACAATGCACCACATGTCAGAGTGTCACTCACTTGTCTACCTGTCAAGCTGTCACCTGTCAAGCTGACAGGTTGTCAAGCCTTGTCACGCCTCACTGACTGACTTGACAGGTGACAACAATGCACCACATGTCAGAGTGTCACTCACTTGTCTACCTGTCAAGCTGTCACCTGTCAAGCTGACAGGTTGTCAAGCCTTGTCACGCCTCACTGACTGACTTGACAGGTGACAACAATGCACCACATGTCAGAGTGTCACTCACTTGTCTACCTGTCAAGCTGTCACCTGTCAAGCTGACAGGTTGTCAAGCCTTGTCACGCCTCACTGACTGACTTGACAGGTGACAACAATGCACCACATGTCAGAGTGTCACTCACTTGTCTACCTGTCAAGCTGTCACCTGTCAAGCTGACAGGTTGTCAAGCCTTGTCACGCCTCACTGACTGACTTGACAGGTGACAACAATGCACCACATGTCAGAGTGTCACTCACTTGTCTACCTGTCAAGCTGTCACCTGTCAAGCTGACAGGTTGTCAAGCCTTGTCACGCCTCACTGACTGACTTGACAGGTGACAACAATGCACCACATGTCAGAGTGTCACTCACTTGTCTACCTGTCAAGCTGTCACCTGTCAAGCTGACAGGTTGTCAAGCCTTGTCACGCCTCACTGACTGACTTGACAGGTGACAACAATGCACCACATGTCAGAGTGTCACTCACTTGTCTACCTGTCAAGCTGTCACCTGTCAAGCTGACAGGTTGTCAAGCCTTGTCACGCCTCACTGACTGACTTGACAGGTGACAACAATGCACCACATGTCAGAGTGTCACTCACTTGTCTACCTGTCAAGCTGTCACCTGTCAAGCTGACAGGTTGTCAAGCCTTGTCACGCCTCACTGACTGACTTGACAGGTGACAACAATGCACCACATGTCAGAGTGTCACTCACTTGTCTACCTGTCAAGCTGTCACCTGTCAAGCTGACAGGTTGTCAAGCCTTGTCACGCCTCACTGACTGACTTGACAGGTGACAACAATGCACCACATGTCAGAGTGTCACTCACTTGTCTACCTGTCAAGCTGTCACCTGTCAAGCTGACAGGTTGTCAAGCCTTGTCACGCCTCACTGACTGACTTGACAGGTGACAACAATGCACCACATGTCAGAGTGTCACTCACTTGTCTACCTGTCAAGCTGTCACCTGTCAAGCTGACAGGTTGTCAAGCCTTGTCACGCCTCACTGACTGACTTGACAGGTGACAACAATGCACCACATGTCAGAGTGTCACTCACTTGTCTACCTGTCAAGCTGTCACCTGTCAAGCTGACAGGTTGTCAAGCCTTGTCACGCCTCACTGACTGACTTGACAGGTGACAACAATGCACCACATGTCAGAGTGTCACTCACTTGTCTACCTGTCAAGCTGTCACCTGTCAAGCTGACAGGTTGTCAAGCCTTGTCACGCCTCACTGACTGACTTGACAGGTGACAACAATGCACCACATGTCAGAGTGTCACTCACTTGTCTACCTGTCAAGCTGTCACCTGTCAAGCTGACAGGTTGTCAAGCCTTGTCACGCCTCACTGACTGACTTGACAGGTGACAACAATGCACCACATGTCAGAGTGTCACTCACTTGTCTACCTGTCAAGCTGTCACCTGTCAAGCTGACAGGTTGTCAAGCCTTGTCACGCCTCACTGACTGACTTGACAGGTGACAACAATGCACCACATGTCAGAGTGTCACTCACTTGTCTACCTGTCAAGCTGTCACCTGTCAAGCTGACAGGTTGTCAAGCCTTGTCACGCCTCACTGACTGACTTGACAGGTGACAACAATGCACCACATGTCAGAGTGTCACTCACTTGTCTACCTGTCAAGCTGTCACCTGTCAAGCTGACAGGTTGTCAAGCCTTGTCACGCCTCACTGACTGACTTGACAGGTGACAACAATGCACCACATGTCAGAGTGTCACTCACTTGTCTACCTGTCAAGCTGTCACCTGTCAAGCTGACAGGTTGTCAAGCCTTGTCACGCCTCACTGACTGACTTGACAGGTGACAACAATGCACCACATGTCAGAGTGTCACTCACTTGTCTACCTGTCAAGCTGTCACCTGTCAAGCTGACAGGTTGTCAAGCCTTGTCACGCCTCACTGACTGACTTGACAGGTGACAACAATGCACCACATGTCAGAGTGTCACTCACTTGTCTACCTGTCAAGCTGTCACCTGTCAAGCTGACAGGTTGTCAAGCCTTGTCACGCCTCACTGACTGACTTGACAGGTGACAACAATGCACCACATGTCAGAGTGTCACTCACTTGTCTACCTGTCAAGCTGTCACCTGTCAAGCTGACAGGTTGTCAAGCCTTGTCACGCCTCACTGACTGACTTGACAGGTGACAACAATGCACCACATGTCAGAGTGTCACTCACTTGTCTACCTGTCAAGCTGTCACCTGTCAAGCTGACAGGTTGTCAAGCCTTGTCACGCCTCACTGACTGACTTGACAGGTGACAACAATGCACCACATGTCAGAGTGTCACTCACTTGTCTACCTGTCAAGCTGTCACCTGTCAAGCTGACAGGTTGTCAAGCCTTGTCACGCCTCACTGACTGACTTGACAGGTGACAACAATGCACCACATGTCAGAGTGTCACTCACTTGTCTACCTGTCAAGCTGTCACCTGTCAAGCTGACAGGTTGTCAAGCCTTGTCACGCCTCACTGACTGACTTGACAGGTGACAACAATGCACCACATGTCAGAGTGTCACTCACTTGTCTACCTGTCAAGCTGTCACCTGTCAAGCTGACAGGTTGTCAAGCCTTGTCACGCCTCACTGACTGACTTGACAGGTGACAACAATGCACCACATGTCAGAGTGTCACTCACTTGTCTACCTGTCAAGCTGTCACCTGTCAAGCTGACAGGTTGTCAAGCCTTGTCACGCCTCACTGACTGACTTGACAGGTGACAACAATGCACCACATGTCAGAGTGTCACTCACTTGTCTACCTGTCAAGCTGTCACCTGTCAAGCTGACAGGTTGTCAAGCCTTGTCACGCCTCACTGACTGACTTGACAGGTGACAACAATGCACCACATGTCAGAGTGTCACTCACTTGTCTACCTGTCAAGCTGTCACCTGTCAAGCTGACAGGTTGTCAAGCCTTGTCACGCCTCACTGACTGACTTGACAGGTGACAACAATGCACCACATGTCAGAGTGTCACTCACTTGTCTACCTGTCAAGCTGTCACCTGTCAAGCTGACAGGTTGTCAAGCCTTGTCACGCCTCACTGACTGACTTGACAGGTGACAACAATGCACCACATGTCAGAGTGTCACTCACTTGTCTACCTGTCAAGCTGTCACCTGTCAAGCTGACAGGTTGTCAAGCCTTGTCACGCCTCACTGACTGACTTGACAGGTGACAACAATGCACCACATGTCAGAGTGTCACTCACTTGTCTACCTGTCAAGCTGTCACCTGTCAAGCTGACAGGTTGTCAAGCCTTGTCACGCCTCACTGACTGACTTGACAGGTGACAACAATGCACCACATGTCAGAGTGTCACTCACTTGTCTACCTGTCAAGCTGTCACCTGTCAAGCTGACAGGTTGTCAAGCCTTGTCACGCCTCACTGACTGACTTGACAGGTGACAACAATGCACCACATGTCAGAGTGTCACTCACTTGTCTACCTGTCAAGCTGTCACCTGTCAAGCTGACAGGTTGTCAAGCCTTGTCACGCCTCACTGACTGACTTGACAGGTGACAACAATGCACCACATGTCAGAGTGTCACTCACTTGTCTACCTGTCAAGCTGTCACCTGTCAAGCTGACAGGTTGTCAAGCCTTGTCACGCCTCACTGACTGACTTGACAGGTGACAACAATGCACCACATGTCAGAGTGTCACTCACTTGTCTACCTGTCAAGCTGTCACCTGTCAAGCTGACAGGTTGTCAAGCCTTGTCACGCCTCACTGACTGACTTGACAGGTGACAACAATGCACCACATGTCAGAGTGTCACTCACTTGTCTACCTGTCAAGCTGTCACCTGTCAAGCTGACAGGTTGTCAAGCCTTGTCACGCCTCACTGACTGACTTGACAGGTGACAACAATGCACCACATGTCAGAGTGTCACTCACTTGTCTACCTGTCAAGCTGTCACCTGTCAAGCTGACAGGTTGTCAAGCCTTGTCACGCCTCACTGACTGACTTGACAGGTGACAACAATGCACCACATGTCAGAGTGTCACTCACTTGTCTACCTGTCAAGCTGTCACCTGTCAAGCTGACAGGTTGTCAAGCCTTGTCACGCCTCACTGACTGACTTGACAGGTGACAACAATGCACCACATGTCAGAGTGTCACTCACTTGTCTACCTGTCAAGCTGTCACCTGTCAAGCTGACAGGTTGTCAAGCCTTGTCACGCCTCACTGACTGACTTGACAGGTGACAACAATGCACCACATGTCAGAGTGTCACTCACTTGTCTACCTGTCAAGCTGTCACCTGTCAAGCTGACAGGTTGTCAAGCCTTGTCACGCCTCACTGACTGACTTGACAGGTGACAACAATGCACCACATGTCAGAGTGTCACTCACTTGTCTACCTGTCAAGCTGTCACCTGTCAAGCTGACAGGTTGTCAAGCCTTGTCACGCCTCACTGACTGACTTGACAGGTGACAACAATGCACCACATGTCAGAGTGTCACTCACTTGTCTACCTGTCAAGCTGTCACCTGTCAAGCTGACAGGTTGTCAAGCCTTGTCACGCCTCACTGACTGACTTGACAGGTGACAACAATGCACCACATGTCAGAGTGTCACTCACTTGTCTACCTGTCAAGCTGTCACCTGTCAAGCTGACAGGTTGTCAAGCCTTGTCACGCCTCACTGACTGACTTGACAGGTGACAACAATGCACCACATGTCAGAGTGTCACTCACTTGTCTACCTGTCAAGCTGTCACCTGTCAAGCTGACAGGTTGTCAAGCCTTGTCACGCCTCACTGACTGACTTGACAGGTGACAACAATGCACCACATGTCAGAGTGTCACTCACTTGTCTACCTGTCAAGCTGTCACCTGTCAAGCTGACAGGTTGTCAAGCCTTGTCACGCCTCACTGACTGACTTGACAGGTGACAACAATGCACCACATGTCAGAGTGTCACTCACTTGTCTACCTGTCAAGCTGTCACCTGTCAAGCTGACAGGTTGTCAAGCCTTGTCACGCCTCACTGACTGACTTGACAGGTGACAACAATGCACCACATGTCAGAGTGTCACTCACTTGTCTACCTGTCAAGCTGTCACCTGTCAAGCTGACAGGTTGTCAAGCCTTGTCACGCCTCACTGACTGACTTGACAGGTGACAACAATGCACCACATGTCAGAGTGTCACTCACTTGTCTACCTGTCAAGCTGTCACCTGTCAAGCTGACAGGTTGTCAAGCCTTGTCACGCCTCACTGACTGACTTGACAGGTGACAACAATGCACCACATGTCAGAGTGTCACTCACTTGTCTACCTGTCAAGCTGTCACCTGTCAAGCTGACAGGTTGTCAAGCCTTGTCACGCCTCACTGACTGACTTGACAGGTGACAACAATGCACCACATGTCAGAGTGTCACTCACTTGTCTACCTGTCAAGCTGTCACCTGTCAAGCTGACAGGTTGTCAAGCCTTGTCACGCCTCACTGACTGACTTGACAGGTGACAACAATGCACCACATGTCAGAGTGTCACTCACTTGTCTACCTGTCAAGCTGTCACCTGTCAAGCTGACAGGTTGTCAAGCCTTGTCACGCCTCACTGACTGACTTGACAGGTGACAACAATGCACCACATGTCAGAGTGTCACTCACTTGTCTACCTGTCAAGCTGTCACCTGTCAAGCTGACAGGTTGTCAAGCCTTGTCACGCCTCACTGACTGACTTGACAGGTGACAACAATGCACCACATGTCAGAGTGTCACTCACTTGTCTACCTGTCAAGCTGTCACCTGTCAAGCTGACAGGTTGTCAAGCCTTGTCACGCCTCACTGACTGACTTGACAGGTGACAACAATGCACCACATGTCAGAGTGTCACTCACTTGTCTACCTGTCAAGCTGTCACCTGTCAAGCTGACAGGTTGTCAAGCCTTGTCACGCCTCACTGACTGACTTGACAGGTGACAACAATGCACCACATGTCAGAGTGTCACTCACTTGTCTACCTGTCAAGCTGTCACCTGTCAAGCTGACAGGTTGTCAAGCCTTGTCACGCCTCACTGACTGACTTGACAGGTGACAACAATGCACCACATGTCAGAGTGTCACTCACTTGTCTACCTGTCAAGCTGTCACCTGTCAAGCTGACAGGTTGTCAAGCCTTGTCACGCCTCACTGACTGACTTGACAGGTGACAACAATGCACCACATGTCAGAGTGTCACTCACTTGTCTACCTGTCAAGCTGTCACCTGTCAAGCTGACAGGTTGTCAAGCCTTGTCACGCCTCACTGACTGACTTGACAGGTGACAACAATGCACCACATGTCAGAGTGTCACTCACTTGTCTACCTGTCAAGCTGTCACCTGTCAAGCTGACAGGTTGTCAAGCCTTGTCACGCCTCACTGACTGACTTGACAGGTGACAACAATGCACCACATGTCAGAGTGTCACTCACTTGTCTACCTGTCAAGCTGTCACCTGTCAAGCTGACAGGTTGTCAAGCCTTGTCACGCCTCACTGACTGACTTGACAGGTGACAACAATGCACCACATGTCAGAGTGTCACTCACTTGTCTACCTGTCAAGCTGTCACCTGTCAAGCTGACAGGTTGTCAAGCCTTGTCACGCCTCACTGACTGACTTGACAGGTGACAACAATGCACCACATGTCAGAGTGTCACTCACTTGTCTACCTGTCAAGCTGTCACCTGTCAAGCTGACAGGTTGTCAAGCCTTGTCACGCCTCACTGACTGACTTGACAGGTGACAACAATGCACCACATGTCAGAGTGTCACTCACTTGTCTACCTGTCAAGCTGTCACCTGTCAAGCTGACAGGTTGTCAAGCCTTGTCACGCCTCACTGACTGACTTGACAGGTGACAACAATGCACCACATGTCAGAGTGTCACTCACTTGTCTACCTGTCAAGCTGTCACCTGTCAAGCTGACAGGTTGTCAAGCCTTGTCACGCCTCACTGACTGACTTGACAGGTGACAACAATGCACCACATGTCAGAGTGTCACTCACTTGTCTACCTGTCAAGCTGTCACCTGTCAAGCTGACAGGTTGTCAAGCCTTGTCACGCCTCACTGACTGACTTGACAGGTGACAACAATGCACCACATGTCAGAGTGTCACTCACTTGTCTACCTGTCAAGCTGTCACCTGTCAAGCTGACAGGTTGTCAAGCCTTGTCACGCCTCACTGACTGACTTGACAGGTGACAACAATGCACCACATGTCAGAGTGTCACTCACTTGTCTACCTGTCAAGCTGTCACCTGTCAAGCTGACAGGTTGTCAAGCCTTGTCACGCCTCACTGACTGACTTGACAGGTGACAACAATGCACCACATGTCAGAGTGTCACTCACTTGTCTACCTGTCAAGCTGTCACCTGTCAAGCTGACAGGTTGTCAAGCCTTGTCACGCCTCACTGACTGACTTGACAGGTGACAACAATGCACCACATGTCAGAGTGTCACTCACTTGTCTACCTGTCAAGCTGTCACCTGTCAAGCTGACAGGTTGTCAAGCCTTGTCACGCCTCACTGACTGACTTGACAGGTGACAACAATGCACCACATGTCAGAGTGTCACTCACTTGTCTACCTGTCAAGCTGTCACCTGTCAAGCTGACAGGTTGTCAAGCCTTGTCACGCCTCACTGACTGACTTGACAGGTGACAACAATGCACCACATGTCAGAGTGTCACTCACTTGTCTACCTGTCAAGCTGTCACCTGTCAAGCTGACAGGTTGTCAAGCCTTGTCACGCCTCACTGACTGACTTGACAGGTGACAACAATGCACCACATGTCAGAGTGTCACTCACTTGTCTACCTGTCAAGCTGTCACCTGTCAAGCTGACAGGTTGTCAAGCCTTGTCACGCCTCACTGACTGACTTGACAGGTGACAACAATGCACCACATGTCAGAGTGTCACTCACTTGTCTACCTGTCAAGCTGTCACCTGTCAAGCTGACAGGTTGTCAAGCCTTGTCACGCCTCACTGACTGACTTGACAGGTGACAACAATGCACCACATGTCAGAGTGTCACTCACTTGTCTACCTGTCAAGCTGTCACCTGTCAAGCTGACAGGTTGTCAAGCCTTGTCACGCCTCACTGACTGACTTGACAGGTGACAACAATGCACCACATGTCAGAGTGTCACTCACTTGTCTACCTGTCAAGCTGTCACCTGTCAAGCTGACAGGTTGTCAAGCCTTGTCACGCCTCACTGACTGACTTGACAGGTGACAACAATGCACCACATGTCAGAGTGTCACTCACTTGTCTACCTGTCAAGCTGTCACCTGTCAAGCTGACAGGTTGTCAAGCCTTGTCACGCCTCACTGACTGACTTGACAGGTGACAACAATGCACCACATGTCAGAGTGTCACTCACTTGTCTACCTGTCAAGCTGTCACCTGTCAAGCTGACAGGTTGTCAAGCCTTGTCACGCCTCACTGACTGACTTGACAGGTGACAACAATGCACCACATGTCAGAGTGTCACTCACTTGTCTACCTGTCAAGCTGTCACCTGTCAAGCTGACAGGTTGTCAAGCCTTGTCACGCCTCACTGACTGACTTGACAGGTGACAACAATGCACCACATGTCAGAGTGTCACTCACTTGTCTACCTGTCAAGCTGTCACCTGTCAAGCTGACAGGTTGTCAAGCCTTGTCACGCCTCACTGACTGACTTGACAGGTGACAACAATGCACCACATGTCAGAGTGTCACTCACTTGTCTACCTGTCAAGCTGTCACCTGTCAAGCTGACAGGTTGTCAAGCCTTGTCACGCCTCACTGACTGACTTGACAGGTGACAACAATGCACCACATGTCAGAGTGTCACTCACTTGTCTACCTGTCAAGCTGTCACCTGTCAAGCTGACAGGTTGTCAAGCCTTGTCACGCCTCACTGACTGACTTGACAGGTGACAACAATGCACCACATGTCAGAGTGTCACTCACTTGTCTACCTGTCAAGCTGTCACCTGTCAAGCTGACAGGTTGTCAAGCCTTGTCACGCCTCACTGACTGACTTGACAGGTGACAACAATGCACCACATGTCAGAGTGTCACTCACTTGTCTACCTGTCAAGCTGTCACCTGTCAAGCTGACAGGTTGTCAAGCCTTGTCACGCCTCACTGACTGACTTGACAGGTGACAACAATGCACCACATGTCAGAGTGTCACTCACTTGTCTACCTGTCAAGCTGTCACCTGTCAAGCTGACAGGTTGTCAAGCCTTGTCACGCCTCACTGACTGACTTGACAGGTGACAACAATGCACCACATGTCAGAGTGTCACTCACTTGTCTACCTGTCAAGCTGTCACCTGTCAAGCTGACAGGTTGTCAAGCCTTGTCACGCCTCACTGACTGACTTGACAGGTGACAACAATGCACCACATGTCAGAGTGTCACTCACTTGTCTACCTGTCAAGCTGTCACCTGTCAAGCTGACAGGTTGTCAAGCCTTGTCACGCCTCACTGACTGACTTGACAGGTGACAACAATGCACCACATGTCAGAGTGTCACTCACTTGTCTACCTGTCAAGCTGTCACCTGTCAAGCTGACAGGTTGTCAAGCCTTGTCACGCCTCACTGACTGACTTGACAGGTGACAACAATGCACCACATGTCAGAGTGTCACTCACTTGTCTACCTGTCAAGCTGTCACCTGTCAAGCTGACAGGTTGTCAAGCCTTGTCACGCCTCACTGACTGACTTGACAGGTGACAACAATGCACCACATGTCAGAGTGTCACTCACTTGTCTACCTGTCAAGCTGTCACCTGTCAAGCTGACAGGTTGTCAAGCCTTGTCACGCCTCACTGACTGACTTGACAGGTGACAACAATGCACCACATGTCAGAGTGTCACTCACTTGTCTACCTGTCAAGCTGTCACCTGTCAAGCTGACAGGTTGTCAAGCCTTGTCACGCCTCACTGACTGACTTGACAGGTGACAACAATGCACCACATGTCAGAGTGTCACTCACTTGTCTACCTGTCAAGCTGTCACCTGTCAAGCTGACAGGTTGTCAAGCCTTGTCACGCCTCACTGACTGACTTGACAGGTGACAACAATGCACCACATGTCAGAGTGTCACTCACTTGTCTACCTGTCAAGCTGTCACCTGTCAAGCTGACAGGTTGTCAAGCCTTGTCACGCCTCACTGACTGACTTGACAGGTGACAACAATGCACCACATGTCAGAGTGTCACTCACTTGTCTACCTGTCAAGCTGTCACCTGTCAAGCTGACAGGTTGTCAAGCCTTGTCACGCCTCACTGACTGACTTGACAGGTGACAACAATGCACCACATGTCAGAGTGTCACTCACTTGTCTACCTGTCAAGCTGTCACCTGTCAAGCTGACAGGTTGTCAAGCCTTGTCACGCCTCACTGACTGACTTGACAGGTGACAACAATGCACCACATGTCAGAGTGTCACTCACTTGTCTACCTGTCAAGCTGTCACCTGTCAAGCTGACAGGTTGTCAAGCCTTGTCACGCCTCACTGACTGACTTGACAGGTGACAACAATGCACCACATGTCAGAGTGTCACTCACTTGTCTACCTGTCAAGCTGTCACCTGTCAAGCTGACAGGTTGTCAAGCCTTGTCACGCCTCACTGACTGACTTGACAGGTGACAACAATGCACCACATGTCAGAGTGTCACTCACTTGTCTACCTGTCAAGCTGTCACCTGTCAAGCTGACAGGTTGTCAAGCCTTGTCACGCCTCACTGACTGACTTGACAGGTGACAACAATGCACCACATGTCAGAGTGTCACTCACTTGTCTACCTGTCAAGCTGTCACCTGTCAAGCTGACAGGTTGTCAAGCCTTGTCACGCCTCACTGACTGACTTGACAGGTGACAACAATGCACCACATGTCAGAGTGTCACTCACTTGTCTACCTGTCAAGCTGTCACCTGTCAAGCTGACAGGTTGTCAAGCCTTGTCACGCCTCACTGACTGACTTGACAGGTGACAACAATGCACCACATGTCAGAGTGTCACTCACTTGTCTACCTGTCAAGCTGTCACCTGTCAAGCTGACAGGTTGTCAAGCCTTGTCACGCCTCACTGACTGACTTGACAGGTGACAACAATGCACCACATGTCAGAGTGTCACTCACTTGTCTACCTGTCAAGCTGTCACCTGTCAAGCTGACAGGTTGTCAAGCCTTGTCACGCCTCACTGACTGACTTGACAGGTGACAACAATGCACCACATGTCAGAGTGTCACTCACTTGTCTACCTGTCAAGCTGTCACCTGTCAAGCTGACAGGTTGTCAAGCCTTGTCACGCCTCACTGACTGACTTGACAGGTGACAACAATGCACCACATGTCAGAGTGTCACTCACTTGTCTACCTGTCAAGCTGTCACCTGTCAAGCTGACAGGTTGTCAAGCCTTGTCACGCCTCACTGACTGACTTGACAGGTGACAACAATGCACCACATGTCAGAGTGTCACTCACTTGTCTACCTGTCAAGCTGTCACCTGTCAAGCTGACAGGTTGTCAAGCCTTGTCACGCCTCACTGACTGACTTGACAGGTGACAACAATGCACCACATGTCAGAGTGTCACTCACTTGTCTACCTGTCAAGCTGTCACCTGTCAAGCTGACAGGTTGTCAAGCCTTGTCACGCCTCACTGACTGACTTGACAGGTGACAACAATGCACCACATGTCAGAGTGTCACTCACTTGTCTACCTGTCAAGCTGTCACCTGTCAAGCTGACAGGTTGTCAAGCCTTGTCACGCCTCACTGACTGACTTGACAGGTGACAACAATGCACCACATGTCAGAGTGTCACTCACTTGTCTACCTGTCAAGCTGTCACCTGTCAAGCTGACAGGTTGTCAAGCCTTGTCACGCCTCACTGACTGACTTGACAGGTGACAACAATGCACCACATGTCAGAGTGTCACTCACTTGTCTACCTGTCAAGCTGTCACCTGTCAAGCTGACAGGTTGTCAAGCCTTGTCACGCCTCACTGACTGACTTGACAGGTGACAACAATGCACCACATGTCAGAGTGTCACTCACTTGTCTACCTGTCAAGCTGTCACCTGTCAAGCTGACAGGTTGTCAAGCCTTGTCACGCCTCACTGACTGACTTGACAGGTGACAACAATGCACCACATGTCAGAGTGTCACTCACTTGTCTACCTGTCAAGCTGTCACCTGTCAAGCTGACAGGTTGTCAAGCC
Source organism: Taenia multiceps (assembly GCA_001923025.3). Classification (NCBI taxonomy): domain Eukaryota; kingdom Metazoa; phylum Platyhelminthes; class Cestoda; order Cyclophyllidea; family Taeniidae; genus Taenia; species Taenia multiceps. The sequence continues at coordinate 5,262 of MRSW03000357.1, read as the reverse complement.
TTGTCACGCCTCACTGACTGACTTGACAGGTGACAACAATGCACCACATGTCAGAGTGTCACTCACTTGTCTACCTGTCAAGCTGTCACCTGTCAAGCTGACAGGTTGTCAAGCCTTGTCACGCCTCACTGACTGACTTGACAGGTGACAACAATGCACCACATGTCAGAGTGTCACTCACTTGTCTACCTGTCAAGCTGTCACCTGTCAAGCTGACAGGTTGTCAAGCCTTGTCACGCCTCACTGACTGACTTGACAGGTGACAACAATGCACCACATGTCAGAGTGTCACTCACTTGTCTACCTGTCAAGCTGTCACCTGTCAAGCTGACAGGTTGTCAAGCCTTGTCACGCCTCACTGACTGACTTGACAGGTGACAACAATGCACCACATGTCAGAGTGTCACTCACTTGTCTACCTGTCAAGCTGTCACCTGTCAAGCTGACAGGTTGTCAAGCCTTGTCACGCCTCACTGACTGACTTGACAGGTGACAACAATGCACCACATGTCAGAGTGTCACTCACTTGTCTACCTGTCAAGCTGTCACCTGTCAAGCTGACAGGTTGTCAAGCCTTGTCACGCCTCACTGACTGACTTGACAGGTGACAACAATGCACCACATGTCAGAGTGTCACTCACTTGTCTACCTGTCAAGCTGTCACCTGTCAAGCTGACAGGTTGTCAAGCCTTGTCACGCCTCACTGACTGACTTGACAGGTGACAACAATGCACCACATGTCAGAGTGTCACTCACTTGTCTACCTGTCAAGCTGTCACCTGTCAAGCTGACAGGTTGTCAAGCCTTGTCACGCCTCACTGACTGACTTGACAGGTGACAACAATGCACCACATGTCAGAGTGTCACTCACTTGTCTACCTGTCAAGCTGTCACCTGTCAAGCTGACAGGTTGTCAAGCCTTGTCACGCCTCACTGACTGACTTGACAGGTGACAACAATGCACCACATGTCAGAGTGTCACTCACTTGTCTACCTGTCAAGCTGTCACCTGTCAAGCTGACAGGTTGTCAAGCCTTGTCACGCCTCACTGACTGACTTGACAGGTGACAACAATGCACCACATGTCAGAGTGTCACTCACTTGTCTACCTGTCAAGCTGTCACCTGTCAAGCTGACAGGTTGTCAAGCCTTGTCACGCCTCACTGACTGACTTGACAGGTGACAACAATGCACCACATGTCAGAGTGTCACTCACTTGTCTACCTGTCAAGCTGTCACCTGTCAAGCTGACAGGTTGTCAAGCCTTGTCACGCCTCACTGACTGACTTGACAGGTGACAACAATGCACCACATGTCAGAGTGTCACTCACTTGTCTACCTGTCAAGCTGTCACCTGTCAAGCTGACAGGTTGTCAAGCCTTGTCACGCCTCACTGACTGACTTGACAGGTGACAACAATGCACCACATGTCAGAGTGTCACTCACTTGTCTACCTGTCAAGCTGTCACCTGTCAAGCTGACAGGTTGTCAAGCCTTGTCACGCCTCACTGACTGACTTGACAGGTGACAACAATGCACCACATGTCAGAGTGTCACTCACTTGTCTACCTGTCAAGCTGTCACCTGTCAAGCTGACAGGTTGTCAAGCCTTGTCACGCCTCACTGACTGACTTGACAGGTGACAACAATGCACCACATGTCAGAGTGTCACTCACTTGTCTACCTGTCAAGCTGTCACCTGTCAAGCTGACAGGTTGTCAAGCCTTGTCACGCCTCACTGACTGACTTGACAGGTGACAACAATGCACCACATGTCAGAGTGTCACTCACTTGTCTACCTGTCAAGCTGTCACCTGTCAAGCTGACAGGTTGTCAAGCCTTGTCACGCCTCACTGACTGACTTGACAGGTGACAACAATGCACCACATGTCAGAGTGTCACTCACTTGTCTACCTGTCAAGCTGTCACCTGTCAAGCTGACAGGTTGTCAAGCCTTGTCACGCCTCACTGACTGACTTGACAGGTGACAACAATGCACCACATGTCAGAGTGTCACTCACTTGTCTACCTGTCAAGCTGTCACCTGTCAAGCTGACAGGTTGTCAAGCCTTGTCACGCCTCACTGACTGACTTGACAGGTGACAACAATGCACCACATGTCAGAGTGTCACTCACTTGTCTACCTGTCAAGCTGTCACCTGTCAAGCTGACAGGTTGTCAAGCCTTGTCACGCCTCACTGACTGACTTGACAGGTGACAACAATGCACCACATGTCAGAGTGTCACTCACTTGTCTACCTGTCAAGCTGTCACCTGTCAAGCTGACAGGTTGTCAAGCCTTGTCACGCCTCACTGACTGACTTGACAGGTGACAACAATGCACCACATGTCAGAGTGTCACTCACTTGTCTACCTGTCAAGCTGTCACCTGTCAAGCTGACAGGTTGTCAAGCCTTGTCACGCCTCACTGACTGACTTGACAGGTGACAACAATGCACCACATGTCAGAGTGTCACTCACTTGTCTACCTGTCAAGCTGTCACCTGTCAAGCTGACAGGTTGTCAAGCCTTGTCACGCCTCACTGACTGACTTGACAGGTGACAACAATGCACCACATGTCAGAGTGTCACTCACTTGTCTACCTGTCAAGCTGTCACCTGTCAAGCTGACAGGTTGTCAAGCCTTGTCACGCCTCACTGACTGACTTGACAGGTGACAACAATGCACCACATGTCAGAGTGTCACTCACTTGTCTACCTGTCAAGCTGTCACCTGTCAAGCTGACAGGTTGTCAAGCCTTGTCACGCCTCACTGACTGACTTGACAGGTGACAACAATGCACCACATGTCAGAGTGTCACTCACTTGTCTACCTGTCAAGCTGTCACCTGTCAAGCTGACAGGTTGTCAAGCCTTGTCACGCCTCACTGACTGACTTGACAGGTGACAACAATGCACCACATGTCAGAGTGTCACTCACTTGTCTACCTGTCAAGCTGTCACCTGTCAAGCTGACAGGTTGTCAAGCCTTGTCACGCCTCACTGACTGACTTGACAGGTGACAACAATGCACCACATGTCAGAGTGTCACTCACTTGTCTACCTGTCAAGCTGTCACCTGTCAAGCTGACAGGTTGTCAAGCCTTGTCACGCCTCACTGACTGACTTGACAGGTGACAACAATGCACCACATGTCAGAGTGTCACTCACTTGTCTACCTGTCAAGCTGTCACCTGTCAAGCTGACAGGTTGTCAAGCCTTGTCACGCCTCACTGACTGACTTGACAGGTGACAACAATGCACCACATGTCAGAGTGTCACTCACTTGTCTACCTGTCAAGCTGTCACCTGTCAAGCTGACAGGTTGTCAAGCCTTGTCACGCCTCACTGACTGACTTGACAGGTGACAACAATGCACCACATGTCAGAGTGTCACTCACTTGTCTACCTGTCAAGCTGTCACCTGTCAAGCTGACAGGTTGTCAAGCCTTGTCACGCCTCACTGACTGACTTGACAGGTGACAACAATGCACCACATGTCAGAGTGTCACTCACTTGTCTACCTGTCAAGCTGTCACCTGTCAAGCTGACAGGTTGTCAAGCCTTGTCACGCCTCACTGACTGACTTGACAGGTGACAACAATGCACCACATGTCAGAGTGTCACTCACTTGTCTACCTGTCAAGCTGTCACCTGTCAAGCTGACAGGTTGTCAAGCCTTGTCACGCCTCACTGACTGACTTGACAGGTGACAACAATGCACCACATGTCAGAGTGTCACTCACTTGTCTACCTGTCAAGCTGTCACCTGTCAAGCTGACAGGTTGTCAAGCCTTGTCACGCCTCACTGACTGACTTGACAGGTGACAACAATGCACCACATGTCAGAGTGTCACTCACTTGTCTACCTGTCAAGCTGTCACCTGTCAAGCTGACAGGTTGTCAAGCCTTGTCACGCCTCACTGACTGACTTGACAGGTGACAACAATGCACCACATGTCAGAGTGTCACTCACTTGTCTACCTGTCAAGCTGTCACCTGTCAAGCTGACAGGTTGTCAAGCCTTGTCACGCCTCACTGACTGACTTGACAGGTGACAACAATGCACCACATGTCAGAGTGTCACTCACTTGTCTACCTGTCAAGCTGTCACCTGTCAAGCTGACAGGTTGTCAAGCCTTGTCACGCCTCACTGACTGACTTGACAGGTGACAACAATGCACCACATGTCAGAGTGTCACTCACTTGTCTACCTGTCAAGCTGTCACCTGTCAAGCTGACAGGTTGTCAAGCCTTGTCACGCCTCACTGACTGACTTGACAGGTGACAACAATGCACCACATGTCAGAGTGTCACTCACTTGTCTACCTGTCAAGCTGTCACCTGTCAAGCTGACAGGTTGTCAAGCCTTGTCACGCCTCACTGACTGACTTGACAGGTGACAACAATGCACCACATGTCAGAGTGTCACTCACTTGTCTACCTGTCAAGCTGTCACCTGTCAAGCTGACAGGTTGTCAAGCCTTGTCACGCCTCACTGACTGACTTGACAGGTGACAACAATGCACCACATGTCAGAGTGTCACTCACTTGTCTACCTGTCAAGCTGTCACCTGTCAAGCTGACAGGTTGTCAAGCCTTGTCACGCCTCACTGACTGACTTGACAGGTGACAACAATGCACCACATGTCAGAGTGTCACTCACTTGTCTACCTGTCAAGCTGTCACCTGTCAAGCTGACAGGTTGTCAAGCCTTGTCACGCCTCACTGACTGACTTGACAGGTGACAACAATGCACCACATGTCAGAGTGTCACTCACTTGTCTACCTGTCAAGCTGTCACCTGTCAAGCTGACAGGTTGTCAAGCCTTGTCACGCCTCACTGACTGACTTGACAGGTGACAACAATGCACCACATGTCAGAGTGTCACTCACTTGTCTACCTGTCAAGCTGTCACCTGTCAAGCTGACAGGTTGTCAAGCCTTGTCACGCCTCACTGACTGACTTGACAGGTGACAACAATGCACCACATGTCAGAGTGTCACTCACTTGTCTACCTGTCAAGCTGTCACCTGTCAAGCTGACAGGTTGTCAAGCCTTGTCACGCCTCACTGACTGACTTGACAGGTGACAACAATGCACCACATGTCAGAGTGTCACTCACTTGTCTACCTCTCAAGCTGTCACCTGTCAAGCTGACAGGTTGTCAAGCCTTGTCACGCCTCACTGACTGACTTGACAGGTGACAACAATGCACCACATGTCAGAGTGTCACTCACTTGTCTACCTGTCAAGCTGTT